>CAIGRF010410217.1:28121-46877 GCA_903798235.1 Fraxinus ornus
AAAAAAATAATAATAATAATAAAAGTACACTACTTCACTTAAATGCCCCAATCAATCAAGTAATTGTCTCCAAATTCTCAATCCTAATGAAGATGAGGGATAGAAACAAAAATTGTTTACTCTTAGTGCTTTATGACCTCCAACTTTGAAGTCAATTTCATTATGAAAACAAGACAGTAATGAACATCTATGATTTCATGGGAGTCAGCCTATTCCTGGGTGCACTATTACTTTAAGTTTTATACTCTGTATACTCAATTTCACATCACAAAGTTTCAAAATGATCTCTCCGAAACACTTTAAAAATGATTCCTCTTGTTAAACCAACTTATCTAACGGATCAAGCACTTAAGAGAGGAGACACGTTTATTATTTAATTTTGTTTCCAACAAGCCCCTTCAAGTGTAAGCCAGATTAATTTTATATCACAGCTGTGGCCTGTGCACAATATCACTAAAAAGTGCCAGCTTGAACCCAGGTGTTTTGCCTGAATACCATGTTGACCAACTGGTCTAAAACCTTATAAAGAAGAGCACATTTGTCTATATAAATTTCGTTTTCAACACCTCTTTTAGCGTCAACCACCAATACAATACTATCGGTAAAAAGAACACGCCATAGTACTGCAGACTTACAGATGACATCAGTACAATCTTTAAGTGATCAAAAACCCACCAGAATATCTTTTAGGACAACTGATTATAGCTCTCTTGTACATATCCCTGATGACATCAATATTACCACCATCTAATGAAAGTGTGTGATGTTCAGCAAAGCAATATCCCGCATCATCCAATGTCAATTAGATAGAACAACAATATTTGTAAATTAATTTTTAGAAGAATGCTCTGCGAACAGTTTGCTGCAAAAAGATACCAAGTAACTTTTTTTTGTTTACATAATACCAAGCAACTTGAAACAGTACCATAAAAACGAACTTCGTACCATCCATTAGCATCCTGCACAATTCTGCTGCTTCTGCCTCCTCATCTTCAATTTCTTCTTCTGCTTGAGTCTGAAATGGGCGACGTCGCATTTTAAGTCCTTTGACACCATCTGCACCATCATGATTAGACTCATTATTACCTTCTTCGCCCTCTTCAGCATCTAGAAGATTTTCCAAATCTCCGGCAAAAGAATCCAAGTCACTGTTTGCCTCTGATTCACTCTCATTTTCTTCACCATCAGCAGTAGAGAGACTTTGAACTTGCCTATCCCAAATTTCCTGACATTTTTCTCTTGTCTGCTGCTGAAGCTGCAAGAAAGACATGCGCTGTCCTCGAGCAAACTTGCTTGTTGTTGTTGGATCAACCTGAACACCCGATGCAGCTTGCTCACTTGAAAGCTTGCGTATCAAAGCAATCCTATGCCACCGAGTTAGTTTGGCAATCTGCTCCTCCGGAACTTTGAATTTAAGGAGAAGCTATAAAAAAGATTGAAGGGGCAATAAGTACGATGAATACATTCTATATTATACATTAGCTTAATGTTAAAACAGTATTACTTATAATGTTCTAAATAATGTCCGACCAATATCTCAGAATTGATGGGGGAGAGTTCTAACTTCCCTCAAGACTCAATACCGAAGGGGGAGAATGAAGAAAAATGAGACACAATATTCATGGTGTCAAGCTTGTCCACTGTGTCTCTCAGCAACTAGGAATATATGTATATAAAAATACTTCCAAAATTTAAGATTAGGGGAAAAAAATCATTTCTCCCCTTGAATTAAGCACCAATTAAGTTATTAGAGATTGCAGATTCGCAAGTCTCAGAAAAATAGGCCCCCATCTGATGCAATCAGATTTTTCAACAATTATATTAAGAACTACGAAAAAATTAATTTTTCATAAAATAGTAAGATATAACTATATATTTCATAAAATAGTAAGATATAACTATATATTTTACGATCATAAAGAAAGAATAATGCCTTTTATCTCCCCACCTCAACCTTACATATAGTTTAACTTTTCTAACAATGCAGTGGAGCCTAACCTTTCAGCACCATTAAGATTTTATGTAAATCATGAAGTTACAGGATTCAATTCACAAGACACATAACTCAAGAAAATGTGCAGAAAAAAGCTCCATATCAGATTACTTATTGTCCAACATCTACCAGAAGAAACGAGTCTCCTTACTGGGAGCACTTCATAGGTCAAATTTGCCCATAAAAAGACAGATAATTCTAAGAGAGAGATCTCTGTTCATCTTGGACATCATGGGTATACAATAAAATTGATCAAACTTTAACAGTTTATTCATCTCCCCACTACACATGCAAATCTCAACTCCCCAGGTTCTTTTCACTTTCCTCTCCCCGCCTAAGACAACACCAAAAACAATGTAGACATGCAACACATCAAATCTTTACCTATTAAGCATGAAAAGATTGTGAATGAAAGCAAAGCTACGAAGTAAAACAAAATGTTATCAAATTACCTATTAAACTAACCTTTTTCTATCAGGATTATCACAATTAAACATCATAAAATGGTACGAGGACCACTAAATTTTTTTTGTAGGAGGTATGAACTGGGACTAGTTCCAATGCAGTCAATAAAGATCAATAAAATCACAAACAAAGGAGTGAGAAGGAAAGATATATTGACAAGAACTTAAAATTTAGTAAAAAAGTACGGATCCATAATGATTTCATATTCTATTATATCATAGTCATACAAGCATAAGGGTGTAGCAAAACAACCTCTCTTGCAGCTTCCATGCTCAATCTACGCAGATCAGCATCTGTTCCAGTTACTGTTGATCCTTTGCCAACAACTGCTTTCTTCTTCACCATTGCATTTGAAATTGGGGCCTTAGGAGTTACACGAACATAACTAAAACCTAGACCCCGTCCAGAAGGGTCACCAACACCAGTAATCTCCAGACGCTCAATCTTTTCTTCATCCTGAATATCAAAGGTAAGATCAATTTCCAAATACACAATCCTACACATTATGGTTTAAACAAGTATATCACAATGTAAGCAACCCAATGTCCTTAAATTTAAGATGTAAAATGTGATATATTGGAGGATAACTGGAAATAGAAAACATAGCAATTCGAGAAACAATGAACTAAAGTTGTCAATTGCCCGCATGACAGGTTGCTCTTTAAACCAGGCAAGTCTGCAGACTCTTAAGGCAATCAAAGCTACCATTTAACAAATATTCACCACACAGTATATTAACAGAGCGGATAATTAATATAACAGATAATATACTGTATATTCACTTTTCTTTTTCCTTTCTTTTGAGGAGGGGTGGGTTTTGTCTTTCTTCCTTTACACTTTTTATTGGAGATAGGAGAAGGGGAACCACGAAAAGGGGGTCCCGCAGAGAGGGAAGAAGCTATAACTTACCTCTTTTGTACAGGCCACAAAATTGCTACTCAAATTCCATGGTGTTATCTGCAGTTCTCTCTCAATGTGTGATGCGGCAGCTAAAGCAATTGCTTCATCTGGCAGTTGATTCATCGCAGACGAAAGGCCTGCAGGATGAGTCAACCTAGTGATTCCTAAACGTCTAAGCCTGTATTGGCCAGCCAGCATGCTCTCATAGGCACACACCTACGGCAATCAGTAAAAAGAAGTAATAAATTATCTACTTCTATCAAACAATAGTAAAAAATATTCATCTCCTTAAATAATAAAAAAGCATAGATAAGATGGTCAAGGAAAAAAAAAAAAAATAGGAGAGTAATCCTGTATGGGTGATTTGAAGTAAATCCTAAATCATAATTCTTTGTGGCTTGACACAATAGAAGAAGTGTTGCACAACAACAGCTTCATGCAATAAGGTAATTTAAATTTAGCCAATATCAAGCTGTTGCCATCCTTTACACCCAAATGATACAACATTGCATGGAAAAAGGAGGAAACCAATAACGGACCCCAGAAATTATGCCTTCCAACTTCCAAGGCTTTATATCATTGAAAAAATGAAAAACACACATCTCATGGCATTAACCAACTTCCAAAAATCTCACAATCTTAATTGAGAATATTTTACAAGGACATTAATGACACAAATGAATTTTGACAACTTTTCTAATAACTTATCGCAGCCAAGGGGGATGACTCTTGAAAACACATAAATGATTCTTCCATACTCCAATTCTTCCTTCAGTTTTTTGACAACGTCTTGTCCTTTTCTCTTTTTTTATCAACTATCAAGCTTCAGGCAAAATTGCCAGGTCAAACATGACACTTTTTTGGTTGAAAAATAGTATAAACTATGTAGAAAAGCCATCTATGTTTAAGTAATCCCAGAAGGTTTTGAAACACTCCATCTCTCTGACCACCCTCTGAAGCAATAAACCCTTTGAACAATTATTTATCTTACTATATGATCAGAGCCAAAGATGCCAAAATGTCAACCAAGTAAAGGCATGTTAATGTTACTTGGAATCTTAGCAACATTAAAAAACCTGCCCAACGTAGTGTCATTTGTTTAAGTTCGTAGACAAATATGGAACCTTTGCCATGAATCATTTGTCTAAATTCTGCAGTTATAGGACTTTGCATTTTATAATTGCATGCCCGTGAATGATCTTTTAGCAAGTTTCACAACCAACAGTATCTATTTATTCCACCCATTCTACAAAGGATCTTGATATTATGCCCTTATTTGACATCCATTTTTTCTCATTTTTTTTCTCTTTCTTCATTTCAACCACATATTCTATCAATAAAATAATATTACACACAAACCCAAAAATTCTCCTTACTTTTTAACCACACATTCTTCCATCAATCACTATTCCAAATCAAATTCTTCTCCAAAATGGGTGTCAAACACAACCTATACAACTTGTACACTCTTCTTCAAGTTTTGAAACTATAGAATAGACAGCTATCAATCCTTGGAAAACAATATAAAAATATTTATATGTATATGGTCGCTTCAGAGGGACTAAACAAGATAAACTGTTTAAAACTGACTCACATCTTCAGGCGTCACCATCCTTCTCAATTCTTCCTCGGAAGGGATGCGAGAATTGCGCCTCATAACCCAAAGAGGTTGTCCATTTGGTCCCCTCTGGTACATTGCACATGCAGTAAATATGATTTATTTTAACAAACAGAATATCAAGAATGAGCAATTTAAAGATATAATTACCGCTGACACAACTAAATGGTGCATGTCTTCTGCATTATTTTTTAAATTCCAATTTTTGCTTCTTTTTCATTTGGTTTCCTTTCGTTGTTTGTTTGTTTTATTTCACTTGTTATCTTCTTGTTCACGTGGTTTTATTTTATTTTTTATGGGGTGGATCAAGATTGCATGATACCTGTAAATCAGCAATATTCTTCAGTTGCTTCCTAACAACAGCTTCAGAGAAGCTAGGAAACAGAGCAGACAACTCATCTGCACGTATGGAAGGATGCAAACCACGCTTTTCGGCAGCATAGAACTCTCTATACATGTAAACCAGTAGCCTCTTCCCATTATACGACTGCACAATACCTTTTGCAGGCGACATTACTTCCATGTGAGGCTCCTATAGATTACAGTTGCAGACAGAAAAAGGCATTTAACAGTGAAGCAACCTTAAATTAAATATTTAAAATATAGCAATCACATGCTGCAAAGCAAGATAAAAGTGAACAAATGCACGAAAGAATGATGAGGCCAGCAATCTACACCATACACACAAAGGGGAGAGAGAGAGAGAGAGAGAGAGAGAGAGATTATGCAGTTCAAATAAACAACATGGCTTTGCAATTGGGTGTGATGCTTGTCTGAGAGAGAGAGAGAGATTATGCAGTTCAAATAAACAACATGGCTTTGCAATTGGGTGTGATGCTTGTCTCTGGTGCATCATCCTAAAATAATAGTTGTCAGCACCTCCAATGCCCTTCAACATTCAGTTGTTGAGGAGTACACCTCATAATATCAGCTAAATTATTGGAGTTAAGTCCCAAGAAATGAAAATAAAACAAACAATTGAGAAAGGAGGGTTCTTTTTGTTGATATCTCATGAAGTTAAATGCTTCCTGTCCTTTGCCCAAATGAATGAGACCATTATTACATTATGCATCTTGCAATAGAGCTTGATGAAAAGTATAGGCAGTTTCATGTATACAAAGTATGAGGAGTGCAACAAATCCACAAGAATGCAAACAGAAGTGGAAAAAAGTGATGGATAAAAAACAAGACAAAACGAAATGCTTGAGTGGAAAATCAACATAATGAATGAAGGTGTGAAAGCAGTGTCCTATGTAACTCAACAGAAGAGCAGGAAAAAAAACTGTAGATATACCACACCATTAACAGAAATGGAAGAATCTTCCTTGAGAACCATAGTTTCAACATTTGTTATGATTTGGACCTTTTGATCCCCAAGTTTTACTTTAAGATTTGTTTTTTATTCAAGTTTAATTGGGGTTTCCTTAGTAATCTAGGCTTAGTGTTAGAATTAATAAACCGAGATTTATATAGATGAATACCTATTCCTTGTTCTACTTGGAAATGTCTTTATGCCTATAAATACTTATGTTAGACTTCTAGATTATGAGAATAAAAAAAAAATATTATGAGAATTCAATACATGGTGATGGTAAAATGCAACAGATTAGATTTAAAATGTATAATCAGATTCAGCAAATTCATTAGAAGTTGACATAATTAGACAATTACGGAAAAAGGTCTTTTAGGACAGCAAATAAGAAGGCAGACTTATCTGGGGAGGGGGTAGAATCAGAGGAATAAGATGTTACTATAACCTGTTGTCCAACAACATCAATTCTGTCGATACGCCTTATGGATAGCTTGCCTTTAGCAGACCGCACCAGTAGATAATCTGTAGGTGACACTTTATGCTGAAATATGGGTGCCCTGTACATATTAGTTTCAAGGCATGACTGGCTGCAACCAGGTTTTATGTCTCCAAGGAAAGGAGATTTATCAGCAGGATTAAGTGTGCGGACACTCCCGAAACTGTGATTTTCATTACGCAGCATACTGCCCATTTGATCACCAGGGGAAGATTTCTGATAGTACGTACAAAGTTTTGCACCCATTCCAGCATTCCCCAGGAGTAAAGGTCTTTCCTCACAGTATCTACATAAAAATTTCTTTAAATAATGATTTTCAAAGTTGGAGTAAGTGGTCAGGAACTCTTTTTCACAATAAAAGAGAGAAAATAAAGCTATGAAGAGAAGGTTTCAAAGCAGAAATGAGATCATTTCAGTGATGTGAACGGTACCCTAGTTTTTCACTTTATTACAGCTAGTAAATAGTTGCAAGGTAAGGGGAAACAAGTTTTTATTATAGCAGAATAAATCTGAACAGAAAAGAAAAACACTTTACCCACGCAAAGAATTATGCAAATCAAGGCAAACACAATTCAAGTTCTCAATATAAATAACAATCCACACTACTAAAATTGTTTGGTTCAACTCAAATTAGTGAGATTAAAGTTTATAGGCCAAAAAAGAAATTACTTTAAAGTTTCATGACCAAGTGATAAATAGACTGTGAACTAAATCACCTTGTACAAGGAAACATGGTTGGCAGCTGAAAAAAAAAAGTAAGAAGAAAAAGACTCCTCATTCGGTTGTACACGGCAGCAGAAAGCAAAGAGTCACGCAACAAAGGTGTGTATGTGAGAGAGAAGCATGTTAATAGAGAGAAAAAATAGAGATAAAAAACAGTATGTGTGTATTTGAAGCATATGTTGAGTGTTCTAATTTTGTGCTGAGATGATGAGAGAGTGAGGAAAGCATTGTGAAGCTTTTTGTGCTAATAGATTCTCCTCATATTATCGCGACAGTTTACCAAACCATGTTTAATTTGTGTTGTTCTTTCGTGGCTCGCCTTTTTTGTTTTTGTTCTGCTGTGCCCGTTGTGCGTTTGGGAGATTTTTCTCAACAAAATAAAGTACAGAAATATGTGAAACTACAAAAATCATAAATTAAGACGCAAGGACCAAAAATTCGAGAAAATTATACAATGCACTTGACTCTTGAACATTATGAAAAACAAGGCTCTAAATAACCAGAAATATCGTGCTTTTGACCAAGAAGGCTCTTGCTGATTGTGACCTAGTGTCATTGGTATTGGATACCAAATTCAATATTGTGATGCAACCAATTAAGAGTGTTTGCATTAATTTGCCTGTGCTGTATAGAAATCAATTTAGGAACTTTTCGAGGATGCGTTGGTAGGAAGTTTCTTCCTGATAATATTAGCCTATGTTTGACACATGTTTATAAACTGTTTACACTCAAGCCACTTTTAATCCACACAATTCGAGGTACTCACAAGTAGTACCCACTTATCCTCCACTGATTTCTATTTATTTATAATTTAAACAGTTTATAAATACTTCCCCAAATATGCTCTTAGTTTTGTTAAGAATGAACCCAAAGCTTGGTTTTCAAACTTCAAGCTTGTTGAGTAAGGACATATTATATAATCCCGTCTTCACACGATATATCATACTAATCATAAGATGATCGTACACAAGATACAAAATTGAGCACATAATTATTACCTTGATTCACATAACATAAATGAGCTTTCAAGGACAAAAATATTTAAAGGACAAAAATTTCTTGAAAACTTACTCTGTTAAGAAAACATGGCCATCTTTCACTGAAAGATCAGATTTCTTCTTAAATGCCCCAGGAGGACGAAGAGACTTGTTCTGACCAGGAAGCTTTTGCGCTCTGGGCAGTAGATGTACTTTTGTACGAATAAGATGCAATACGGAGTTTGGACGAACATTTTGTTCTGCGAGAGATTTGTGGTCTTCAAGCTCCATTCCCGAAAAATATATTTTCACAGGCTCAGATAGTTTAAAATCTACATAAGAGAAAGAATAACAAGTTCGTGATCAGGATCTTATAAAGATAGATTATACACACACATAATGTTCAATGCAAACATTCTGCATATAAATACAGGCATCACATTATTGTAAGAGAGAAAACCGACCTAGCTTTTTTGAAGCTTTAGCCTTAACTGACAAAATGGTTTCTTCAGCATCCACGTGAAGTTTACTTCCTTTGCCTCCCAAACTCTTTAGTATGACTTTCATTGGTCCCTGTGTAGGTAGCTTTTCTTGTTCCTTGAGAGCCACCTCAATATCATGAGGATACCATAAAGCTTTCGGGCGGTGAAAATTAGCAATATCCTTGCTGAAAAGAATAAATTACTTCAAATAGGAAAGCAATCTTAAGCTAAATATGAAATAGATATGCAAAACAATAAATCATATATGTTTCAACAGTGAGGTACATAATAATGGACTCCTAAAATAATAACCACCAGGTCAGAAAAAAATGGACAAACATGTATGCGTGCATGTGTCTGGTTTTGCTAACTTATTGCATAAAGATAGTAAATCATGTGCCACAATTTTTTTTGGTTCAGTTTATTCCTGCCACATCATTAAAATATGGTCAAGGAGATGGTTTAAAAGTATTAATTTCAATTTATTTATTATTTTTGTTAATTTATTTTTTTGAACAAAAATGGGAATTTGGATTTTGGAAACCTGAACTCAAGCAAACCACCTGTGACATCATCGGCAATAACTAGCCGTATTCCACTATAAACTAAAGGAAAAAAAACATATATTAGAGAAATTTCATTGATGTATAAATCTTTGTTCCAAATTTACCACTCAACTGGTTTATTTGGTGACCGAGACAAAATTAATTATTTCTTGCGAATTTTCTATAGAAAATTTCACCACACTATGTCCCAGACCAACAATATCGGTATAATTTCACCGATCATTTTCTCATTGCTCTTTGATAGGCCTCTCTCCTGGTTTGGTATTTGACAAACTTATTAACGATCATTAAATATTTGAATAACCATAGTTATACTTTTTGGACTTGTAATTTTGTTTCAAAAACAGGCAGAGAAAAGAAAGATAACAAAAGGGACAGCAGCTGGATGGCGGATAAAGAAAGTAGTAGTACAATAACAGAGGTATTAACTAAATGCAATAGTAGCAGAGAAATAGAGGAGAGGGCATAAGATATTTTTTACCCTTCTGACAAGTGGCCTAGTAACTTGTTAAGGTTAAATTTGCCACAAAATCAGTTCATATATACTATCCAAAACTGCCGTGCCAAATATTAAATTTGAAACTGAGGAACAATTAGACAACGGTAAGCTACTTGTACTATAGGGTATACGAGTCATTGGACATTGCTTGCAGTGAGCTCCTCAAAAAAAGAAAAGAGAAGAAAAAATTCCCTCTTAATATGTATGTACGAATACATTTATGTCATATACATGCATGCAAGTACATAAGTACATGTTTATATGTATGCAGACATGGTGTAGCAAACTAAAAATTCAAGCAACTTGATTACTATATTGCCAGACCTAGAAAAGAGGAACATAGAGAATGCATATCAGAGTAGCACCAACCATCACAAATTGGATATCAGCCTCAATGCACAATTAACATATATGAAGAAATGACCAAAAGAAATAAAATAAAAACATCAACTCTTACTTGCTTAGTTTCACTTTCATAGTCTGTAGTTTAAGTGCTGGTACTGAATGCAAATTTTTGTGATCTGTTCTTTTTTTGGAATGTGATCCCCGCTGCTGAGAAGATGTTCTATTTGGATAAAATTTGTCGTTGGCAATATTGAACTGGCCAGCTGACATGCCTCGATGACCATGTAGCTCGAGTGAATCCCCATTGCTGGGCATTATAGAACGAGCTTTGACCATAGCGCCTGCATGGAGCCAAAGGTGCTTCGCATTCTTATTGTCTAAAAGTTCAAAAAGCATCTGATCATCTTGGAGATCAAGAATTAGCTTTGGCCTTGCAATGGATTGATGTGGTTCCCAAACAATATTATCCAACCATGTTTCTTCCACTATATCCCTATTCAGTAATGTGAGGTTGCTAAAACGCCTCATGGTATCGCTGCAGAGTTTTGCTTTGGAAGCACCATCGTCTCCAAAATCTGCAACCGGGTCATCCATGTCTACACAAGACTCTAACCTTAAAAGTTGAGGATGATATCTACTTCCCAGAAAGGAAAGATTTGCACGTCCAGAAAAATTTTCTGAGCCAAATGGCTCCACCGAAACAGAAAAACTACGCAGGAAAGAACCATGATCCTTTTCATAAAGTTCACCTTGAGGTTCCGGCGTGAGAGCTTGTGCCTCAGCCTCCAAATCCATTTCCTTATCAGCTAACAATTCAGAATCAGGTCCAGAAAGCTCACAACTCTCACCAACATCATTCGAAGATGGCGAGTTATTCCAGATAATCTTGTCTTCCCAATCTTGATGATCAAGTGGATACAGTTCTGGTAAAGAAGGTGGACTCCATTCAGTAAAAGTATTCAGAGATGAATACTTTTTCATTGGTTCAGCACTAAAACAAGAATCTTTCCTATGATCATCGACTTTTGAGGCAATCTTTCCATTTCCGTGAACAGTTAAAAAGTTTTCTGACTCCAGTACATCATCCAACACAGCAATTTCACTTTTAATCGGACGTGATTCCCTCATCCCAGAAAATTTTGGCCAACACTCCTTCAAGTAATTTTCTTCATCTTCTTCAACCATACAGCAGGCATCCAAGGGTTTGTGCCTCTCTGCAAGAATGGGAAAGAAATTATGCCATTATTAGCAAAATGCCATAGAGCTTAATAATAGAAGATAAGAATAGATAAAAAATTCTGTGAAATATCAAGGATAGAGACTCTTAACAGAATAATCAGTAAGGCAGACAAGAAACTGAAATACCAAAATTTTGACATTAGTTTAAAGTGGAGAGAGCATAAAATACTTTCTGACTTGATTATTCGATTGTACAAGGCCATTCATAATTCATCAGGAAAATATTATACTATAGAACCCCCAAAAAAAGACCTTTGGGAGTAATGAACGGGCGATCCCTTTTCATTGCTTTCTTTAGGGGCTCGTGAATGCCGAAAATTTCAGAAAACTTTAAGATCGCCATCCCATCCTCCACACAAAGAATAGGAAGTGGTGCTGAACAGCCATCACCAGCTGGCTCTTCTGGAGCTTTCTGTTCCACCTGGTAAATGATGTATAGCAAATGACAATTATAAGTAACATAGCTGCACTAATGACGCCAACACATGGTTTTTATATTTCAAAGTTGCAAGTCAACATGTTTGTACTAGGATACTCAGAGAAGACAGTCTAACATCATCAAGGGTGACAAGATTTAGGGTTGTTAAGAACATTTTGTCCTCCACTGTTGCATACATTCCTTTCAAAATAAGTCTTCTTTCATTTTTCTTTTATGAAAGAAAAGAAGAGAGATAAAAGGGAGAAAAGAAAAGAGATGGCACTTTCATATGGTTGTGCATGAAGGATATCATTCAAACACATAAAAAAAGGAGAAGCAATACTCAAAAAGTACAAGTTGGCTGGCAAAGATGTCAGATGTTTCAAAAACATGAGCTATAAGAACTTAATCATTTGAATTCAGGGAGAGAAAAAATAAATCTAATGTTGAATGAGATTTGGATTGGATACTGTTCTGATATACAGATTTCTAACCTCCCCGGCATCCACCATTTCAGCCAAATTTTCAGAGTCAAGTGCATCTCTAAAAATATCTTCTTGGATTTCTTTCTCTTGTAATAGCACTTCATGACCATTAATTTGCTCACCTGCAAGTGGACATTAAAGTGAAAGGCATAAGAAAACGAATTTGAATACAAAAAATATTTGATACAATGGGTTAACAATTTACAAAAATAGGATCCTCCCTTGTGAGACTTCTTATTTAGCACAAATCATTGTAGTCATAATGGTGATTAGACAACACTATGGACAGTTTGAACCTTCACTACCCAAAAGATCACAGAATAGCTGAAGGAAAAATTAATCACTCTAGACTTGATTAGGCTATTATCTATTAGCCCCATTACCTAACCTTTGGTCAGACAGCACTTAAATCCAAAAGAGATGGATGGATACATCTTTATTTGAAAATTTTATCCCCAACGAAAATAACCAAAAGTCTATAATTAATAGTTCATTGCACAGAGATATAGTCTGCCATGCAGTAAATGTCATAAAGTATAATACATGTCAATCATTCTACTCCATTGAAATGGTGCAATGTAGTGCTTAACTTTTCCATCTAATTCTAAGCGCAGCCTTCCAATAATGAATCACTGGTAGAACAGTAATTTAACTTTGGGTGAATGAGAATCGTATGAAATCTTGAAAACTAATAAAGTCCACTTGATTTTTAGTGCTGGCCATTTTCTAGCCATCAGAAGTCATTTTTCTAAGCACTCCTTGAAAAGCAGAGGAACTGCAATACTATGAAAGATTAATTTAAATTTAAAACTTTATTGACTGTTCAATAAAATATACACATAGGTGCAGATAATAAAAAAAATCAGATATATAAAATACACAAATATACATTCGTATACATACCTATATGCATACCTACATGTATATATTTACACAGATCAAAATACGCCTAAAGAGAGTATTGGTAGAATTAGATGTATTAGATCACACTTTTCAATGTGTTCAGAAGATTGCCTGTGTTCAACCTACAAATTATAAAATCTCAATCAAGACCTTTCTGTTCTTCTCATGAAACAAAAATGCAGTTCATCCAGGGAGGATTTATAATGCACTTTCAGAAGTTATACAATCTTTTTTAGGTTAGTGGAAATAAAACTGTTGTGATTCACTAAATTATACTGCCAAATCAACAAAATGCCGAATAGAATACAATATATAAAACTTCACAGGCCAGACATATATACAGTAGCTGGGCACAGCTATGGGATCACCATAAGAATAAAATCTGAAGAACCAGAAAAATTAATTGACAAATATTGGACGATATATAGAATTTAGGAGAAAAATCAAAGGACAATCCTGGCAAACCCGGCCCAATATGAACACACACACGCCCCAGGCCCTGCTATTGATGCTTTTCCACTCCCCGTTCCTTGGACAATTTTCCTTCTGATCTAGTTAATATTAAGGGAAGTATGGTATCACAAAATCAACTTTCAAACAATTTTAATACACTTGAGAAGCCATTACAAATCATATTGAGCTCAGAAATACCGAATTAACAGTCTTGAGATACATGATGATCCACATAGTTTAAATTGCAGAGTAGAAGGGCATGGAATATGCAAATCTCAAAAACAGAAGATCGTAATGAAAATAGAGGAGAGGTTATAAAGGTTATGAGCTAAAAATTTAAACCTGGAGAACGAAAAGTTTGATCTACATCACTATTTTCCACCTCCTTGTGTTGCTTTTCGTCTTTGTCTTCATCTTCGTTTTCTTCTTCATCGTAATTTTCATCATCATAAATGGAAGCTGCATTCTCCAAAGTAGATGCTGAAACTTCTTTGGAAAGATAATTTTTCCGCAGATAGTCCTCCTCTGTAGCAGCTTGGACTTCTGGTCCTTCATACTGCTCGTCAATATCTTCATAATCAACGGCATCTTCTGCCTTCTCATCATAATCTAGTTGCAATGAAGGTAGAGAAGAACAAAGAATCAGAAACTCACCTTACTTCAAGAAGACAAATATAGCCTTTCATTGCATGTTACAACACTAAAGAACAACCCCAAAGTGAATTTCCAATAGCACTGACTTTTGAATTAGATTCCTATTATAAAACAACTGGAAAAGAAAAATGAATATGATACTCATCAAATACCATTTCTAGACCTCAATGCCCTGTGCAAATTAAATTTTGCAAAAGTAAAATAAAATTGGTTTAATATATTCCCCCTCCAAAACATTCAAAATACTATGCCCTTGTTTGCTCTCCATTATTTTTAAAATACATTTTTCTATCTTTTCTTTTTAACTATACATTCTTCAATAAAATAATATTACAAACAAATTCAAAGCTTTTCCTTATTTTTCAACCACACATTCTCCATCAATTTACTATTCCAAAATAGATTTTTAAGAAAAAATAGGGCTCAAACCGACTCTATGACAGAAGGCGAGTTAACCAGCTTTTGGCTTGCAAAAATAGAATTGAAATCCACCCTCTCTATAGCACGGACACTTCAACTAGGATAGTGTATCCGTGTCCGACACATGTCGGTGTCATAGTCATTATTTTCTTTATCAAAATATATAATAGTTTTAACTCAAAACTATTATTAAGAGTGTGTTTGGTGCGCATTAAAATGAGAAAATACATTCTTTTGAAGTGATGTGATGGGAGATATGTGGTTGAAAAAGAAGGAAAAATTATTGATGTGATGGAAAATATTATTTTATTGAAGAATGTGTGGTTGAAAATGAGTAGAAGAATGAGAATGAAAAAAATAATGTGGGACAAACAGGGGCTAAATAACAAATAGGTATTCATATTTAAAAGATTTCGACAAAAAAAATTAATAACAAGTATAAAATTAAATTTATATGAAGAATCTTAAAGAATTTAATCAATGTGTCGACGGCATATCGTGTCAATACTTTTTAAAAAAATCGTGTGTCGACGTGTCGAACACGCGTTCGTGTCGGTGCTTCATAGCACCCTCTTCACCTAAAATTATAAAATTCCTTGTATGTAAATTGTAGTGGGAGTATATATTTCATGTAGCTTCAAAAAAGTAGTAATATATTTGAAATATGTTAATAATCTCCGCTTGTGTTTTTCATACTCAATCCCAACGCAGGGTAAAGGAGGAGAATCGCGGTAGGTTGAAAGCCAGCATATAACTGTTTTATATCTTATGACGTGAATACTAATACACATTTCATTGTTGTCGTATATAAATAACTCATAAGTCCTTTTCCAAAATTCTTAAACGGCAAAAATAGAAACAAAATGTTGATAAGTTTCTAACTCAAGAATAATAATTTTTTTTTTTTTTTTTTTTTTTAATAACCGTTCGGACCAGCTTGCGCGCACCTCGACTAATCCCACGGGCCATGAAGTTTACAGTCGATACTCACCCCAGTGGCCCTGAGGGGACTCGATAATAAAATTACTAACTGAAATTAAATAATTGCATGATTTAGCGATCATCGGTACAAAATCTCACCTTGATCGGCAGCATCAGATGGTGTACGTGGCAATTGTACAGACAACTGAAAATTGAGAACAAAAAGGAAAGCATTAGTGTCATAAGCAGGGAATGAGATCATATAGAGACACTCCATCTTTAATTTGCAAAGATGATTATACCAGAATATCTACCAATAAAGGCCACAATTATCTATAAATTCGTCTAAAAGTTTCAACACAATCAAAATAATATGGCTAGATAATGAATTGAGACTTCCATACATCTATCTCGGTCAGAGACGAACCAAGCTTGTCCGCCAATGCAGAGAGATGCTCCTTTGCATCCTGAAAGCAAAAGACATGGGCATAATTTAGCAAGAAGATTTGATCATGCTTCCACCTTATGCTGGAAAACAGTTGAACAGCAGAATGTGCTTCACAATTTAGTCAATATTTCGACATAGTCAAAAGGTACAAAGAGAATCTAATAATGTAAACAGTTATTTAATAGCATGTGGTTAAACTAAAAATACTCCTATTCCAGAGATGGTGCGATCACATATGACGAGCTATTAAGGATAATGTATTGCGCACACATAATTAGCAAAAAAGGGGAACAAATTTTTATCAATCTTCAACGTAAGAGCAATGAAATACAAGCTGCCCACTCTGAGACATCACTCTTGATTACATAACACAACCCCAAAAAAACACAACGAAAGAAAAGAAAAGAAAATTCGAATAAAAACATTATCCAAGTTCCCCAACATAATATAATAAACACAAATGACTGATGGAGAAATTCTACAGATTTTCTCAGTTTATTTGTTGAACTGTCTCGAAAAACTATATTACAGCATATGTACATGGTAGAACTTCCTCCAGTTTTTTATCACCTACAATGTAAATGGATGATAACCTACAAGAAATTGTTGAAGGATCCATGGATACAAAAACTTGACAAGATAAATTACTTTAGATTATTCTTTTGCCAGTCCATGATCCCTAAGAAATGAAAGAATGAAATGTCAATGCTGCCCATAGGAACAGTCCCATATTTGAACATAAAACCATAAGCATTATACATATATACTTGTACAAATTTACTATCAACCATGCGCAGATCTAAGTACAAAAAAGGCTGTGAGCTTGCACCTACTCAAACATACAGAGAGAGAGAGGTGCATTTCTTTATTTATTTATTTTTTTTTTAAATTAACAATCTAGTATGATGGAACCAACATGAAACAAATTTTGGGGATAAAACAAGAAATTACTAATTGGAAGAAAAAAATATTGAATAAGAAGAGGACAAGGAGTCCTTGCTTTTTTAAACTTGGAAAGGCAAAAAAAAAAAAAAAAGGATCACCTCATCAAGGTAATCAACATCAAGATCACCAGAGCCATCCACGTTTCCAAACATGAATCCCAATAGACGGTTACCCCCAGCACCCTCCTCATATTCATCGTCGTCATCTGTCAAATCAAAACAAAGTAGTAGTCTGCCAAATCAGCGTTCCATGTATAACAAGGGCATGCAGCTTTTCAGCATCTTTATTCTTAAAAAAGCTAACAGCGGTAGACAAGAATGAGAACTCAAGAAAATGATGCCTATTTTTGTGATTACCAATAAACTAAGCTGCCATAGATGCACTTATTATGTATCTTAGTCCAATTCATTCAAAATGACAGCTTTCACTGAGTCTCAGTCTAAGCATAATGTTTCAACAACAAAAGGTCCTGTCCAAAGTAATGCAACTTGTGTACACACGATAAATAGCAGAGAATTATTTATAAGAGCGAAATTCAAGTATCAGCCTTCTTCAACTAAATAAATTCAAATATCTCATGCTATCAGATCCCGCTTCTTAGAGATTACAGGTTAGCTTCATCTAAATGTCATAATAGAATAAAAGAATAACACCTGGAACTTTACATCACTTCTCACATCGACACAGCTTAACTCTTTCAAATGCATGAGTCATGACATATCAAATCTGGTCATGAGACACTGGGCAAGGGTAACCACTTGTCTAATATAAAATAGGCTTCAACACTCGTTTTAGAAAGTTCTCAGTACATTGGACATCAGCTTAACATGAAAGCAAGGGAAAAAAGGTAGTCGAAAGTTGATAACTTCGCAAAGTCCATATATCCGAAGATTAGAAGTTGTATGTTTCGAATATTTATACATATATAGACACCCTGTCCAATTAACATAAATTCGGCCATAGCAAACCAATCAAGAAGCAAGCAGGCATGCCATGAGTGACGTTGCATATGATTCTACACGTCCCGTTATTGGCTTGTTGTACATATACTGAAGGAATTGCCCCATTGGAAAAGGAGCAATGTTCTCCGCGTGTTGATATTTTCTTTTTCTTTTTCTTTTTCTTTTTCTTTTTCTTTTTTTCATTTTGGTGGGGGATTAAGATAGAAATTCTACATAAAGAGAAAACTAAAAAGGAAATGAAAAATATAACAAGGGCTTGATATTTCTACGTATCACATAAGTAGAAATAAAATTCTTGTTCCTTTTGCAAATTGGAAAGATTGGTGAAAAGGATAATACACCTTCATCATGCCCAGCATGAGATGGACTACTTGACTCGTATCCCATGTGCAATTAAAAATTCTGCAAGTGCAAAAGCACGTTATTCAGAAAGATGTACAGGTCAAGCAACAGGTATTCTTCTTTACACAATTAAGTGTAATAGAAGGGCATGCTCCTAATCTATTTTTCAGAAGAAGAATAAGAGAGAGAG
>CAIGRF010410239.1:6148-23051 GCA_903798235.1 Fraxinus ornus
AATGATTTTTTCAGTAAATTTGGTGTCTAACCATATAAGCCTGTTGGATTTATATAGGTACATTGCTGAAATAATGATTTCTGACTTGTTGATGCAGTCAAATGGAAGAGAAATTTTGGGGTTTAATGACTTATCTCTAGTATATTATAGAAATGTAAAGTATAGCAAAATCCAATAGGAGAAAGCGAAACTAGTTGTGTCTCAAAATTCTTGTGCAGACACGTGGAACTCTTAATTTCTGGAAAACAGCTTAACATAGAGATTACTACTTGAATCTTTTAATAGTTAGACTCTTGAGGAAGGCATGGAGGGACACCGACATGACATGTCAAATGAAATGCATCTCTGCTTCAAAAAGACTAGTTTTTGTTATGAAAGACTGCAAGCCCAACTACATATGGGTTCCCCATCGACAGAATTGGTAAGTACTCTATAGTTAATGGCTTAATGCATATATGAAACTTCATCACACGTTACTTTTGAGGCACCACATTCATGTGTACCCTAGGTTCTTAGTTGTTTGGGAGAAACTTTTACATGACCAAAGGATCGTGCTCTGCCGGTTTGGGAAATCTTTTCAGCGTTTGGATATTTATCTTCTTTTAGGATAATGGCTAGCCCTGGTCTGAAGATACTGGGCTGTGAGGCTCTGTTCTTCCTTCCCAGATCCCCTATCTCTGTTAGAAGAGGGGAAGTGGATGCTGATTTTCTTTTATAGAAGGATATAAAATTAGAATTTAAAATGCATATTGCAGTTTTGTTAAAAATAATTGTTTATGAATTAGTTCAACATTTTCAAATAGACATTAAGCATATATGTGTTTATTTTCAAAATAGATGTTAGATCAGATTCTTAAAATATGGGACTTGTTGAATTATTGTTGTAACTTGCTAATTAATATTTTGATAATTCATCCCAATTGTCTTCTTGTTGAAATGCTAGAATGCTCTCGTCCTCTTGATTTGGCAAAGAATTCAATGGTAGTAACGTGCAATTGCAGAAGAGACCAATAGAAATGGTTGGACTATCAACTTTGATACCATTTGATGGAAAAACACCACATGCTAATGAAAGCAAATAGGAGAGAAAAACTCGAACATTTACTGGGGAATAATTCTTTTTCCTTTTGCTATTGATTTGTTAAAGTTTACTAAGTGGAATGTAATTCTCAGACCCTTCAATGTGTTTTTTTTATGTTGATAGGCTTCTTTGATACTGCTGGAATATCTGCTGTTTGAGTCGAAAAATTGATAATTGCCAAACATTGTTTCTTCCGTTGTTGGGAAGCTCGCGGGATTCGCAATGAAGTTTTGGTTGTTGAAGCAAAAAGAAACGGGGAAACTATTAAACCTGGTGTTACAGATTGGCTGAAAAAGGTTGATTACTTAAAGAAACAGGCATATAAAGTTTTGGAAAGTGAAACAAATTCTGAAATGCAGTGCCTATCCTTTAATAAGAAAGAGAGTAATTTACGTGTTCCGTTTATGATCGAGTTTTGTCCTTACCATTTTATTTCATTTTGAAGCTCCTTTCTATTTAAGTGGTGTTGTATCACATTCTAATGTTCAAGTGTATGGATTCAAACATTTGTAATGAAATTATCAATTTTTATGTAATTCCAAAAAAAATTTTAAGGTGCATTTTCAATTTTGTCAATCTATTTGCATAAATTATTGTTAAAAAAAAAAAAAAAAACCCCCACCATACGGCAACGTTTGGCAAACGTTGCGAAAAACAGTATTTCGCAACATTTTCGCAATGTTGCCAAACGTTGCCGTATCTCTACGGCAACATTTGTTAAATGTTGTCGAAGACTTTCAGCAACGTTTAAAAAATATTGCCGTATCTCTTTACTCTACGACAATACCTCGAGTTGCAACACACGTCCAAACGTTGTCGTGGGCTGTTTTTGTTGTAGTGATAATCATATTCAAGGTTCAATGACATTAAATAATATAAGAGAAGGTGTAATTTTAAGTTAAGAGAATAGGTATTTGCGGAGCTTACAATGATGAAAAAATAAAGAATTTTTTAACAATCGACCTATTAAAAAATAGAAAGCCGTACCCCCCTCTCCTCTCCTAGAAAACATAGGACTCGCGTCAGTCATCTCCATATTTTAAATCTATTCAGTTACATAAATGGTAAAGTTATAAAATTCAATTTATAGACTGTAATGGACTTACAGCTAGTTATTAAATGGTACATTGTTGTGTAGTATTGTAATCAGAAGCTTTTGAACAATTTTGTTTTAAGTGATAAAGTTACAATGTGATCAAAACCTTTCGTAGTCTTTATATAACAAGAAAATTGATCAAATTTTATGAATGATATATTTATTTCGTACTTTTCATTTAATGAGAAAATGAATCAAACGAACTTGTTGCACTTTTGAAAATGATGCACAAGTTATGTATAACTTATCGACCCTGTTGAAGTTAAGAAGTGATATCAAGCCATGGTCTTAACAGTTGATAGTAAAAGTCTATTTCTCGATCTATTTCTAGATCGGAAGTGGCATTCAAGAATCAGAGATGAGCTATTGAAATCCGATGCCTTTTTCTTATTAGCCAATGAAATCACAGCATAAAGTTTGGAATGCATTATCAATGTTTTTTATATTTTTTTGAAAGAATTAGCAGCATTCTTTGTTTGAATTTTTTTTTTTTTTTTTNGGATTATAGCATAAGAATTTTTTTTTTTTTTTTTTTTCTCATTCAAATTAGGTTGGATTTTTTGAGAAAATATTTTTTCCTTCTTCGAAAGTATTTTTATTGAGAAAAAAATATTATGAAAATATTGTTTCATTTATTCCACGTGATTTTTTATCTTGTTTTCATCTTTGTGGGATTTCTACGATTTGACATCCACCCTTATAAATAGTACTATTTTCACAAGTTTTGTATTACTGAAATATAGAATAATTATGTGGACACAATTATTGTATTTGTTTTCTTCATATTAGTCAATCGAATAAAATATTCCGTTCATCTGTCAATTAATTCTTTGTCTTTTATCTTCTTGTTTGTTTTCAATCACATACTTCATATCGTGTTATAAATATTACTTCAATCCATTTTATTTACCAACAAGTGGTATCAGAGCTATTGGTTGTGATTTGTTCGAGATTTTTGTTATTGATGGCAGGCTTGAAAGTATGAAATTCCGATCTTAGATTGCAATACAAGATTTTCTTTATAGCAAGTGAAGATGCAAGTTGTACTCGTGCGAATGAATTTGGATGATGCGTTGTTAGGATTTGACAAAATACCCACAACTTGGATGACGGAGAAGAAAAAACGGAAGGATCGGAAGGCACTTTCACATATCCATCTTCATCTCTCTAACAATATTTCTTAGGACATTTTGAAGGAGAAAACGACTGCTGCGTTGTGGTTGAAGTTGAAACAATTTGCATGATTAAAAGTCTAATAAGCAAATTGCATTTGAAGCAAAGGTTATATTCTCATCGCATGGCTACATGTAGATCTTTGGAAGATCATCTGATTGTGTTCAAGGAGATTGTCGCTGATTTGGAGACTTTAGAGGTATGATGAAGAGGGTTTGGCCTTAATCCTTTTGTGTTCGCTACCCATTTTGTTTACTTCTTTTAGAGACACGATCTTATATAGCCGTGATACTCTCACCATTGAAGATGCGTACAATACCTTGTTTTCAAAAGAGAGGATAAAACATCTGGTTGGATCTGAGGTCAGAGATGGAGAAGACCTTGTTCTTTATGTTGATCGAAGAAGAGGTAAATCGAAGTCAAATTTCAATAATCAAGTTTGTTATTATTGCAAAATAAAGGTAATTTGACTGCAAATTATGGGAAGCAATCAAATACTTCAGTCGAGACCAACATAGTTGAGAACTATTTGTGTGATGGAAATGTTTTGACGATTTCTAGCGTGGAATCCAAAACTGACAAAGATTGAATTTTGCATACAGCTTGTGTGTTCCATATGTGTCACAATCAGGATTTTTTGAAACATATGAAACGGCGACGCAATGAGCTGTTGTCATAGGTAACAACGAACATTGTCGATAGCTGGTATTGGTAGAGTCAGATTGAAACTAGTTGATGGAACATGTAAAACACTTGATCACATTCGATATATTCCAAACTTGAAGAAAAATCTCATTTTGTTAAGTAATCTTCATTCAAAAAGGTACATGTTCTTTGGAGGAGGTGGAGTCTTGAGAGTTCAAAAGGGTGTTCATGATATATTGGAGGGGTGAAAAATGTCTCAATTATACATCTTGCAAGGTCAGACAGAATTTGTGAAGAACAATTAGCACAGATTTAATACCGTGGTAGAGATTTAGTTTGAGACTGTATGTTTGGAATTTGGTACGGGATCCATATTGAAGAATACTACTCAATCCAGTTTGAAGGATATGGGTAATTCTACTTTGCTGCCATTATATGCGGTTCCATTGTATTCAACTGCTAGGAATAAACTCATTGGAGATAGGTACGTGGATGTTGATTCAGTTGCGTATGCTTTTAGCGTTTTTGAAGGTGTTGAGATTAGATAGGGGCCTTCTATGAAAGTATTGGGAATCACTTTTTTCAACACTTTTAACCCTATTTTTCTCTCTTGAATTGAGCCACTTCTACGTCATAATTTGAGTACACCGACACAAATTCTCCAATCGCCATGCTACAAGCTCCGGCCACCAAACCAGCTATTCTGGTCAGTATCATCATCTTTGCATCCCTCTTGACAGACCGAACTCCAATCATCAGTGCCAAAGTCGATAGTAAACCATCATTTGCACCAAAAACAGCAACTCTCGGCCATTGTGCTCGTTTTGAGTAATCATAATGGCTCGTTTTGAGTAATCATAAACTTCTTCTTCAAGTGTTTTTAAGTTTTTTGCCCTTCAATCTCACTATTAACAGCTGGTAAAGTTCTTGTTGGTATCATTTTCAGGTTCTTTGATCACTCCGCGAAAATTTGGGAAAGAGGACGATGTTAAGGGAGAATATAGGGTTGGAAACGGAGAAGAGTGGCTATTTATAAGAAGTTAATGAAGAGAGATATAATATTGCACATGCATTTTTTTATTTTTTTTCATGCTTTTCCTGGAGATTTAGAAAAAGTTGCAAGCAAGAGGATTTCCCTAATCGTCCCTTCCCCAAAGGAAGAGCATGAAATTCTTCTTTGGAAAATATTGTTGTGCCAATAAGAGGAAAAGGAAGAAACTCGAAGTAATAATACTTCTTCTTTTAGGAGATGGTTTTACTTTCGTCATCAGACATCTAAAATGGAGAAGGATAGCTATTGCAAATTTTGCTTTCATTGTATTCTTTTGTTTGGAGCACAGTTCCTTTGGATTATACTGTTATATAATGTCTCAAAAATTGTAGATTGTAATCATTTGATTCACACAATTATATAGGATAATTGCAATATTAATCTCAGATTATTACTAGTATTTTCATAATTTTCTCCCTCCGTCTTCTTGAACGTCACAATATTTTCGAGGGCTTGTGTTTTGCTAAAGTGCACAAGCCACTGACCTCTTGCATTGAATTGGACGTTGTATATTTGGTGTCGACTGTAAATAATCCTCCAACCAAGTTTTCTTATCTTTCTTTATCTTTTTCAGCTTTAAATTAGGGATGGCAACGGGACAGGTTGGTCATTCCCACTCCCGTCCCGTCAGGTACTTTTGTTATATTGCATTATCCCCATACCAGATTAAAGCGAGACGGGACATGATCAAGGTGGGGCGGGAGCCGCGGGACATGTTTCTTGTCCCATTTATTGCCCTATTTATTTTTTCTTTTTCTTTTTTATTTATTTTATTTTTTGTTTTTAACTTTTTTATATCTTTAGTTAATAAATATTATTACATTTTTACCAATTTATTAAAAACAACTTATATTCTCTTTAAAAATGATGAAAAATCTATTATTTTTGTTTGATAAAAAATTTAAATTTGAAATTAATTTTAAACGGAACAAAGACTGTTTCCCGTACTCGTCTCATACCAACTTCGGGGCAATAACCATCGACCCGTTCCCGCCCCGTTTATCCAATTAGGCGGGTAATCACCGCCCCATTTGAGGGTGGACCCCACGGATATCGAGTTAAACGAATTTTTTTGTCATCCTTACTTTAAACTGCACTGTGTTAGGCACAATGCAAATTTTGTAGGCCATGCGCTCGCTAGACATGCTGCTTTTACATTTGCTAACTTGGAATGGGTTGGGGGCTCCCTGAATTTCATATTAATTTCAGTTCCTTTCAAGAAAAGAAACTTCTACTAAAGGTAATGAACTGATTTGCACAATTTGCTAGCTGCTCGAGCATCTTCCAGTTCTCTCTTCCAACTTTGCTAACCGTTGGCTGAAATATATGTTTTGGAAGATCTTTGGTGGGCTACTTGACTTTTATGAGGAATGAAAGGCCTGCATTTTAATATCTTTCTATCTCATTTCTGTAGCCTCGAACAATTTCAACATGTTCAAATCTGTTATATTATACAAGATTGTGGGCAATGATAATTACAGCTTTATTGTCAGTTTAGCTTCGTATATTATTTTAAGTTCCTTTAACCACCACCACACCCACATAGTTCACAAATCCTCAAGCCACAGATACAAACCCGATTCTGCACACGATGTAACAAATTCCTATAAGTTAAGTAACTCCAAATGCGAGATAGGTGAATTAGGGTGTGTTCGGTAGAGATTAAAATCGAATTAAAATTGAAAAACTAACCGTTATTGTTGACTTTCATTAGACGAGTGAAACTCAATAACAATCATATTTTCAATTTTAATTGGATTTTAAGCTGTACCGAACAGAGCCTTAATTTTCGTAACTCCAAGTTTGTAATTAAGAACACTAGGCCTAGTTTCATAAAAAAAAAAAAAATGACGATGACAATAAAAAAATAAAAACCTTCCATTGATCCTTCATGTGAATACAGCTCACTTCAATTCCAAGCATCAAACTCAAGTTGAGAAACAAGAACTATCACTATAAATTTAGACATGCAAGAGTCATGGCGACTTTAAAAAAGAATTTGGACAATTTGCCAAACATGCAACATCCAATAAATCAATAGGTGATTAGCAAAGAAATTTCAAATAGCCACAAAGAGCAACATTATGACCCACATCTGAGCACGCCAAGAATATTAGGCCAATAAAATTTTGAGACTGAAGCTATACCAAACACAAGTTTATTCCACAGAAAATAATCAAATCCCAGATCAAGCCATAACCATTGGTATGTTGCCCGGAGACAATTCGGACAACCACTACTGCTTGTAGTGACAGAAATTGACAGTATAATGCAATAGAATACAAGGTCAACCTAAACAGTGTTACTATTCTATGGTGCAACAAATGGCGTACAAGTGTACATCACAAATCTACACCAGAAAAGACGTGAGACACTAAGACCATTAAATATAGGAAGTTACTCAGTAATTAAACTGTGGCAGGATAATGAAGAACTCTACATCAAACCTGACATCCGCTGCTGATGAAAGAACACCAGTTTGATGAGTACGCTCTAAGAATTGCGTCTAATTTGAAACCTTTTTCAAAAATTTGATGTTAACAACATAAATCCTTTTTTGCCATTCAGTGCTGGAAGATCAAAGCAACTAAGTCTTCACAACCACAAAAAAAATTATGAAAACCAAACCTTATGTATGGATTCAAACATTTGTAATGAAATTATTAATTTTTATGTAATTTAAAAATTTGTTTTAAGGTGCATTTTTCAATTTTGCTAATCTATTTGCATAATAAAAATAAAAATAAAAAAAAAAAAAAACCCACCATACAGCAACGTTTGGCAAAAGTTGCGAAAAACAGTATTTCGCGACGTTTGCAACGTTTGTTGAACGTTGCCGTATGCTGTTTTTGTTGTAGTGATAATCATATTTAAGGTTCAATGACAATGTTAAATAATATAAGAGAAAAGGTGTAATTTTAAGTTGACATAATAGGTATTTGCGGAGCTTACAATGATGAAAAAATAAAGAATTTTTTAACAATCGACCTATTAAAAAATAGAAAGCCGTACCCCTCTCTCCTCTCCTAGAAAACATAGGACTCGCGTCAGTCATCTACATATTCTAAATCTATTCAGTTACATAAATGGTAAAGTTATAAAATTCTTTTTGTAGACTGTATTGGACTTACAGCTAGTTATTAAATGGTACATTGTTGTGTAGTAATCAGAAGCTTTTGAACAATTTTGTTTAAGTGATAAAGTTACAATGTGATCAAAACCTTTCGTACTCTTTGTATAACAAGAAAATTGATCAAATTTTATGAATGATATATTTATTTCGTACTTTTCATTTAATGAGAAAATGAATCAAATTTCACGTGATCGAACTTGTTGCACTTTTGAAAATACTTTTGAAAATGATGCACAAGTTATGTATAACTTATCGACCCTGTTGAAATCCGATGCCTTTTTCTTATTAGCCAATGAAATCACAGCATAAAGTTTGGAATGCATTATCAATGTTTTTTACATATTTTGAAAGAATTAGCAGCATTCTTTGTTTGAATTTTTTTTTTTTTTTTTCACTCAAATTAGGTTGGATTTTTTGAGAAAATCTTTTTTCCTTCTTTGAACGTATTTTTATTGAAAAAAAAAATATTATGAAAATATTGTTTCATTTATTCCACGTGATTTTTTATCTTGTTTTCATCTTTCTAGGATTTCTACTATTTGACATCCACCCTTATAAATACTACTCTTTTCACAAGTTTTGTATTACTGAAATATAGAATAATTATGTGGGCACAATTATTGTATTTGTTTTCTCCATATTAGTCAATTGAATAAAATATTCCGTTCATCTGTCAATTAATTCTTTGTCTTTTATTTTCTTGTTTGTTTACAATCATATACTTCATATCATATTATATATATTACTTCAATCCATTTTATTTACCAACAAGTGGTATCAGAGCTATTGGTTGTGATTTGTTCGAGATTTTTGTTATTGATGGCAGGCTTGAAAGTATGAAATTCCGCTCTTAGATTGCAATACAAGATTTTCTTTATGGCAAGTGAAGATGCAAGTTGTACTCGCGCGAATGAATTTGGATGATGCGTTGTTGGGATTTGACAAAATACCCACAACTTGGATGACGGAGAAGAAAAAATGGAAGGATCGGGAGGCACTCACATATCCATCTTCGTCTCTCTAACAATATTTCTCAGGACATTTTGAAGGAGAAAATGGCGACTGCGTTGTGGTTGAAGTTGAAACAATTTGCATGATTAAAAGTCTAATAAGCAAATTGCATTTGAAGCAAAGGTTATATTCTCATCGCATGGCTACATGTGGATCTTTGGAAGATCATCTGATTGTGTTCAAGGAGATCGTCGCTGATTTGGAGGCTTTAGAGGTATGATGAAGAAGGTTTGGCCTTAATCCTTTTGTGTTCGCTACCCGTTTCGTTTACTTCTTTTAGAGACACGATCTTATATAGCCGTGATACTCTCACCATTGAAGATGCGTATGATACCTTGTTTTCAAAAGGGAAGATAAAACATCTGGTTGGACCTGAGGTCATAGATGGAGAAGACCTTGTTATTTATGTTGATCGAAGAAGAGGTAAGTCGAGGTCAAATTTCAATAATCAGGTTTGTTATTATTGCAAAACAAAGGTAATTTGACTGCAAATTATGGGAAGCAATCAAATACTTCAGTCGAGACCAACATAGTTGAGAACTATTTGAGTGATGGAAATGTTTTGACAATTTCCGGTGTGGAATCCAAAACTAACAAAGATTGGATTTTGAATACAGCTTGTGTGTTCCATATGTGTCACAATCAGGATTTGTTTGAAACATATAAAACGGTGAAGCAATGAGCTGTTGTCATAGGTAACAACGAACATTGTCGGATAGCTAGTATTGGCAGTCAGATTGAAACTAGTTGATGGAACATGTAAAACACTTGATCACATTCGATATATTCCAAACTTGAAGAAGAATCTCATTTTGTTAAGTAATCTTGATTCAAAAAGGTACACGTTCTTTGGAGGAGTGAAAAATGTCTCAATTATACATCTTGCAAAGTTGGACAGAAGTTGTGAAGAAAAATTAGCACAGATTTAATACCATGGTAGAGATTCAGTTTGAGACTGTATGTTTAGAATTTGGTACGGGATCCATATTGAAAAATACTACTCAATCGAGTTTGGAGGATATGAGTAATTCTTCTTTGCTGCCATTACCTGCGATTCAATTGTATTCAACTGCTAGGGATAAACCCACTGGAGATAGGTACGTGGATGTTGATTCAGTTGCATATGCTTTTAGCGTTTTTGAAGGTGTTGAGATTAGATAGGGGCCTTCTATGAAAGTATTGGGAATCACTTTTTTCAACACTTTTAACCCTATTTTTCTCTCTTGAATTGAGCCACTTCTACGTCATATTGTGAGTACACCGACGCAAATTCTCCAATCGCCATGCTACAAGCTCCGGCCACCAAACCAGCTATTCTGGTCAGTATCATCATCTTTGCATCCCTCTTGACAGCCCGAACTCCAATCATCAGTGCCAAAGTCGATAGTAAACCATCATTTGCACCAAAAACAGCCACTCTCGGCCATTGTGCTCGTTTTGAGTAATCATAAACTTCATCTTCGTGTTTTAAGTTTTTTGCCCTTCAATCTCACTATTAACAGCTGGTAAAGTTCTTGTTGGTATCATTTTCAGGTTATTTGATCACTCCGCGAAAATTTGGGAAAGAGGACGATGTTAAGGGAGAATATAGGGTTGGATACGGAGAAGTGTGGCTATTTATAATAAGTTAATGCAGAGAGATATAATATTGCACATGCATTTTTTTATTTTTTATGTCGTGCTTTTCCTGGAGATTTCGAAAAAGTTGCAAGTAAGAGGATTTCCCTAATCGTCCCTTCCCCAAAAGAAGAGCATGAAATTCTTCTTTGGGAACTATTATTGTGCTGATAAGAGGAAAAGGAAGAAACTCGAAGTAATAATACTTCTTTTAGGAGGTGGTTTTACTTTCGTCATCAGACATCTAAAATGGAGAAGGATAGCTATTGCAAATTTTGCTTTCGTTGTATTCTTTTTCGGACCACAGTTCCTTTGGTTTATACTATTATAATGTGATTCACACAATTACATAGGATAATTGCAAAATTAATCGCAGATTATTATTAGTATTTTCATAATTTTCTCCCTCTGTCTTTTTGAACGTTACAATATTTTCGGGTCTCTTGCATTGAATTGGACGTTGTATAATTGGTGTCGACTGTAAATAATCCTCCAACCAAGTTTTCTCATCTTTCTTCTATCTTTTCCAGCTTTAAATTGCACTGCGTTATGCATCATGCAAATTTTGTAGGCCATGCGCTCGCTATACGTGCTGCTTTTACATTTGTTAACTTGGAACGGGTTGGGGGCTCCCTGAATTTCATATTAATTTCAGTTCCTTTTAAGAAAAGAATCTTCCACTAAAGGTAATGAATTGATTTGTGCAATTTGCTAGCTGCTCGAGCCTTTTCCAGTTCTCTCTTCCAACTTTGCTAACTATTGGCTTAAATATATGTTTTCGAAGATCTTTGGTCGTTATAATTTTCCAACTTTGTTTTACGAGGAATGAAAGGCCTGCATTTTAATATTTTTCTATCTCATTTCTGAAGTCTCGAACCATTTCAACATGCTCAAATCTGTCATGTTATACAAGATTGTGGGCAATGATAATTGCAGCTCTATTGTCAGTTTAGCTTCGTATATTATTTTAAGTTCCTTTAACCACCACCTTACTCACATAGTTCACAAATCCTCAAGCCACAGATCTAAACCTGATTCTGCACACGCTGTAACAAATTCCTATAAGTTATGTAACTCCAAGTGCGAGATAGGTGAATTAATTTTCCTACCAATCTCTAAAAGTTTCTTTCGATGCTAATCCCTTCTTATGCAACTCCAAGTTTGTAATTAAGAACATCACTAGGCCTAGTTTCAGAAAAAAAAAAAATATATGATGATGATAAAAAATAAAAACCTTCCATTGATCCTTCATGTGAATACAGCTCACTTCAATTCCCAGCATCAAACTCAAGTTGAGAAACAAGAACTCTCCATAAATTTAGACATGTAAGAGTCATGGCGATTTTCAAAAAGAATTTGGACAATTACCCAAACATGCAACATCCAACAAATCAATAGGTGATTAGCAAAGAAATTTCAAATAGCTACAAAGAACAACATTATGACCCACATCTGAGCACGCCAAGAATATTAAGCCAATAAAATTTTGAGACTGAAGCTAGCTATACCAAACACAAGTTTATTCCACAGAAAATAATCAAATCCCAGATCCCCAGATCAAGCCATAACCATTGGTATGTTGCCCAGAGACAATTCGGACAACCACCACTACTGCTTGTAGTGATAGAAATTGACAGTATAATGCAATAGAATACAAAGTCAAACCTAAACAGTGTTACTATTCTATGGTGCAACAAATGGCGTACAAGTGTACATCTCACAAATCTACACCAGAAAAGACGTGACACACTAAGACCGTTAAATATAGGAAGTTACTCAGTAATTAAACTGTGGCAGGATAATGAAGAACTCTACATCAAACCTGACATCCACTGCTGATGAAAGAACACCAGTTTGATGAGTACGCTCTAAGAATTGCGTCTAATTTGAAACCTTTTTCAAAAATTTGATGTTTAACAACATAAATCCTTTTTTTGCCATTCAGTGCTGGAAGATCAAAGCAACTAAGTCTTCACACACACAAAAAATTATGAAAACCAAACCTTCAACAAAGAAAAGAAGATGCATGCTAGCTGTAGACAGCATAAATGGAAAGCTTTCCCATGTGGAAGCAGCAACCACAAAGGGAAAAGAAAAGGTTTTCTCAACCACCAGCACCTTCCCCCAAAAAGAAATTAAGAAAAATAAAGGGAAACAAACAGATGCAAGAAGAGAAAACAAGGATCGGACCAAGAATGAATTTTTCCAATCAGGACAGTACAGAATTCAAGTGAGCAGCAGCCTCGAACAGCAATTTTGAGTGAAAACCATCCTTAAGGTTATTGAAATGAACATGATAAGTGAATCCAGAACTCAACGAACAGGATATAACAGTTGCTGAAATCTGCCTCGTATTTTAACAGGAATGCAACTCTTCCTTCGGTATACTTTTGCAGAAAACAAGAGCTATAAAGGAATTGCACAGGGCTTGCCGCAATTCAAAAAGCTAATTTTATTATGCATAAATGTAGCCCAATAGCAAAAGCAAGCCAACCATCAAGTATCGGATAATTATTAGCCAGGTAGCCTGCCAAAAGTTTAACATTATTAATATTGCAAGAATAAAAAATTAAAAATGAGTTGAAGTTTTGGGTAAGGTTTAAATACAGAAAATAAACAATTACCCTGTTAACTCCTCAAATCATTAAAAACCGAGTTTATAGGAGAAGACAAGTAGTCTGACTTCTAAGCTAGAATCTATGTTTCAATTCCATAAGCTCACCCGATGGTGGGGCCACATTTTACTATCACCAATTCCAAGTTCTCACCATCATTCCTCAATTCACATATAACTCCATAAAGACACTGAGATGAATAGGGCCAATGCGAGAGAATACGAATCCAGCAGCAGTTAATTGTAGTGTAAGCAAGAAAGGAGACAACCAGTTGGAATAATAGCATTCAAAAGTCTAAGATCAGATTCGAATCCGCACATCAAACAAGCATAGGACCCCAAAGGACCAAACCATAGAACATTTTAGTAACACGATATACGTAAACTATTAGTGCCGAGTTTCACACTTTCAACAATGATCGATTTATCCAACATGCCAACAAGAGAGAAACCATGTAAGACTTGCATCCAGGAGCACTAGGACTTCAATGTCTTCAGCTGTCACAAATATGAACACAAACCCATCAGTTACGCTATAGACTGAAGATTGGAAAAGGAAATTTTCAGTGACTTGTTGCATACCATAAGGTCAGACGTCGAACTACCCAGATCGGAAACCCCCAGATCCTCGGCGATCATAAGGCCCAGAGCGGTCACGATTATATCGATCACCTCCCCCATGGCCACCAGAATCCCTGTTACGGCCTCCATATCGATCTCCATTACGGTCAGGACCATAACTGCTGCCACCCCTGCCACCACCGCTGCCACCATACCTATCATCCCTGCTCCCATACCTACTGCCTTTAGCCCCTTCATCAGGGCATTCTCTAGCAAAGTGTCCAGGTTTGCCACACTTAAAGCACCCTTCTCCGCCAGATCCCCGTCCACTTCCATATTCACGATCACGACCACGACCACGTTCACGGTCACGTGAGCGATCATTGTCATAATCTCTACCTGAACTCTGGTTCGGACGCGCTTTATCAACAGTAATGGTTCGGCCGTCTAAATCAATTCCATTCATGGCTTCAATGGCCTCTTCCATTGCATCCTTTTCCTCAAAGGAGACAAATCCAAAGCCACGAGAGCGTCCAGAGAACTTGTCAACAGCCACCTACATATACATACAAGCACTTTCATGTAAGAGCCCATTTTCCTATAATATAAATGAAGTTGTGAAATAATTTCAAACATAACATAAAATCATAATTAATAATTCATAACTACAGAACAGTAGAGACAGGGCTTGCACAATAGCACCATCCTATGACAGTAATCTTAGCAATTGAGTCTATAAAAACATATGTTTCTCAAGAATTCAACTTAAATACACTCTCTCCCATCCCAATTACCAAAAAGAAAAAGAAAATAATACGTCCACTCCTGGTCATGTAGAGAAGGGAGATAAAAGATACTAAACAGTCTACATGCAACTTACTAAAACTACAACAATCAATTAGATGGCCTGAATACATAAAATGCTCACAGTCTGTGAGGCTCAGTAAGCTACTCCCAGCTATCTTACTGCCACTTTCCTTTTTATGTATATTTTTTTAGAGGGCAAGTCCAGGAGATAGCCATGCTTTATTGCCGCTACAAATCATCAGAGTATGGTCTGAAGCAACATGTTTGTACTTTCATCAAACCAGAAATAACAATAACAAATGGATATTGATGTGAATGGTATAGTAAGATTTTTATATCTATAGTACTAAAAAATGAGACAAAAGCAAATAACAAAGTAGCAAAAATTTCAAAGTCAAGTATCTACTGTAAAACAGATTAAACTTGCAACATGATCAACAGGGCCTGATGTAACCAATTATCTATGATAAGAAGAAAAAAGCTTTAGGAAAAATCAAAAATTTCTAAATAAAATCAAATAATTTATTACCTTTGCATCAAGAAGATGGCCAAACTTTTCAAATGCTTTTTTTAGATCTCGATCTGAGGTTGACCATGAGAGGCCACCAATGAAACAGCGATATTCAACTTCATCTGACATGATTCAAACTGTTTCTTTTCCAAAAAGAAAAGAGGTCATACAAACATGATTCAAACAGATTCACTCGGATCTGTTATTAGCAAAAACTGATACAAAATGCATTGCAATTGGACAACGGGTCGCTATGTTATCAAGTACGGAGTTATTCAGAAGCATTTTGCATTTTTGCTCAATATCATTCTCATTGAACTCTAGCTTAGTGGGGGTCGTTACTAAATTCAAAGTTTTTACAGGCTTGCTCGCCTCTTAGACTCCTGCTGACTTCCGTCCTTTCTATGGATATAAATAAGCAACAATAGAAGGAATGCATCTATCATCTACTCTCTGACAGTATTAATATCTCTACATCTCACAGAAATAGTTATTAACCTGTAATATTAGACACTGAAAATCAAATGAAACCCAATCACTTTCCCTCTTTCATGAGACAAAAAAGATTGCTGCGGAACTTTGGCCACCCTCTTATGAGTTTTGCAATATGATTTCATAATTTGTTCAATAATGAAAAATGTTACACAGGTCTATATGATTAATACTTCTCTTCTCGTGCCTTCTATCTTCTTGACAGAATTCAGATTTTCTTGACACCAACATCTCTAATTCAATACCGAGTACCATAACAAAGCAGTTTGTAAATAACTTTACATCATACACCAACAATAATATGATGTGTTTCATTTTAGATTATATACCAAAAATAATTTTTTAAAAAAATACAGGAGGTTAGAATTGTTCCTTATTATTTTCTAAACACACCAGTTATTCATCAATAAAATATATTAGGTAACTAATTCATGGGTATGTACAAATTTTACATGTGATGCTGTGTATAACGTAAACCCTAAGTTCCTCATAAATAACCATCAATAGAATAATTACAAGCAAAAACCACCGTAGATGTAGATTAATATGCGATTTTAGAATTGTATTCTGAAAGGGTAAAAACTAGTTTGTACCTGCAAAAGCCGGATCGAAACCAGGCGAAAATTTCCCCAAACTTCTGCGTAGCTTTTGAAGAAGAAGACAATTCGCACAAATGCTAGGTTACACTGCGGATGACTTTACTTTTCGGATATTTATCAACAAGGAATATTTAATAAATTGTCAACAAACTTAAGGCATTGTGCAAAAACAGTCCCTGCTTTTTCATTTTTTGGCTACACTGATACGTTGATTTAACCGTTAACTTAAAAATGTTGGTGTTAAATCTTCAAGTCATGAAATTCAAGCAAATCTTCAACAATTGTAATATGGTCTTTGATAAGTGGATATTTTATATATACTAGTGGAGGCACGTGCTGTAATTTGTTAGCTATTTAATAGCGTGGAATGAAAATAAAAAAATAATAATTACCATATGGAAAAAATAAAATCTTTAATTCTATTACCCGATTTATTTCTCCAGTTTAATTGCAACTTTAGTTCGAACCGTGAAATAGTTAACAGAATATAAGCAACTCTCTTGATCATGAAT
>CAIGRF010410257.1:28840-43186 GCA_903798235.1 Fraxinus ornus
AAAATTCTAACATTAACAATTTATCACTTTCAATAAAAAGTGTAAACAAATACTAAGCCCATGTTTGGTTTTTCTAAAAATCACATGTTTAGTAAATTTTGATAAAAATTGATAAAATGTGGGTTGAAAAAGTTGATAAAAGATGTGGATCCCATGAAATATCCTATTAAGAATAAATTTGATGAAAAATAAGTTTTAATTAAAGGGGGGCCAAATGTATCATTTCGGGTATAAATCTCATTGTTATGATAATCATTTCGACATATACCTTCCAGCTACGCTACATGTACAGCTTGGATGACAATTCCAAATAATCAAATCCATTATTTTCCTCCCAACATTGAAAACCAGCATACATGTATTTCAAGACATAATTCTACTCAAAGATTTAACAGTTTTAAGCTTCTATAAAATGACTACAAGGTAATATCACATAAAACCAAGTGCTTCGCATGTGTGAAATTAGCATCTAAAGCTTGGCTACCAAACGTGTGTTTTTTAAATCAAAATTAAAGTTTAAGACTTTGGGAATCCAATCCCTGCAAGAATATTTGCTGATTCTTTCGAATATGATTAAGAAATACTGGAATTTTGTTAGCAATACAAGGCAAAATAAATGTAAGAAATCTAAGGATCAAGGCCAAGAGGGCATGTGGTGGGAGCTAACCAAAACAACAACATTTTAGAGCAGAGCTTGCTAGTGGCAACAAATGGGAAGGCGGCATCGGTAGTGGTGGTGTTGGTGTGATCAGTGGCGGCATAGACATCATTTTCATTAGGTGGCGGCAAAAGAAGACGCAGTGTGGTTGCTGGAGGGTTATAGAAGAGATTAGTGAGAATAAATCCACATCTTTTTCTTTACAAGTCTTGAATTCATGCATTTCGAAGCTTTTCCGGTTAGAATGTTGGGGCTCACTTTTTTGTAGCATGCAGGGCTAGATACAACTAGAAGTTTCTTTTATTTTTTTTTCCATGTCTCAAAGTTTGAGGCCTTCAACTAGGTTCCTTTTCATTTGAATTCATATCACACCAGTTTATAAAAGCTTTGTAGCAAAAATTATCTGTACATATGTTCCATCATATGTAATTACACACCTATACATATTTGAAATTATTAATGTCTTTTGATTCTTCTTCTCTACACAATCAAAACAGACAAAAGATACAAACCAAAGCCCACTCACAGAAAATTACATTCAATTTCATCTGAACAGAATTTATCGTCTTTGCCAGCACAATTTTTTCAAGTGTTCCTTTTGAGAGGGAAGTGCACCTTGAATTCTTGCCAGCCTGCAAGATTGTTCCGTAAATAAACGATATGTCGATGGCCTCTCCCATGGAACAATCCCGAAATCATCATTGTACTTTTCCATCCCCTCGACCAAGAACTGCCAGACGAAAGCTCCTGCCCCAGACTTTTGTTTTTTTGCAGACTTGTATGCGATGTCTAGAATAACTTTGTAGAATCTATCTCGTTGAGAAAGATCGAAATCTTTGTTCTCAGTTGACAATCCAAATTCAGTGAACATTATCGGCTTTTTAAGTTCTTTATCACCATCTTCAATGTGAGAAAGCATCCACTTGGAAACAAATTTTAATTTGTAATCAAAATCTTGATCATGAGACCTACCAAAAGAAATAGATTAACGTAAATTTGAATTATTGGGTAGGAAAGAAAAGCTTCATATTTAGTACATATGCAAGTATATAACTATAACAAAGTTGCTTTTACGAGTTCGCAATCTCAATAGAGCAAGTCAGAAGAGAGAGTAGTAGACTAAAACTAAAATGGCCTCATTTAGTTGCTAAAAATCTATTTTTTTTTAGACATCCAGCAATGAACCGATTGGAGTGGATAAAAAGGATTCATGTAGCAGTCAGGTGCTTTTAAGCACAACCTAACATGCTCTTAGTTGATTTTTGTTATCGTTGCCTTTTGATTTCCATTCTCACTTCTTCAGTTCTACTGTTTCATAAAGGTTTGTGAACTTATGCTAGAGTCTTTGAGTTTTCAAGGCATTTTAGAAGAAATGCTCTAAACTTTGATGAATTGGGAGAAAGATTGAACAAAATGAGCAGCTTGAGGTATAAAGGTGGATAAATGAATAGATAAACAGCTCACCAGTGGTCAGGGTATATATGAACTGAGGCAAAATCAACAGTTGATATCTTTGAGTTGCGAATGAAATCAGATCCAAGATCAGCTGCCCAGAACTCTGGATTAACAGTTAACCTTTTCGGACTTCTAGGACCATAAAATCCTTCAAGGCCAACAGTCAGCAGATGCTTTCTGTCAATTGCTTTCACAAAATTCGACATTTCTTCTATCCAATCCTGTAATTATATGAGATACAGTTCATATACGTTTAACAATCTGACCAAAAGAATCTCGTTTCAGTTGTTTACTTGTATGAGAATGCATAAAGATATTGAAAGACTATTTATACACAAGGATGACAGAAAGGGGTTTAAAAAATTATAGATGCAACTTCTTAAAAATGTGAGCTTATGCAGAAAATTCTACAGGGACAACCTTTTTCTCTATCGCTATGTGTTGCTCCGATTTGTATGGACAGTCATTTTGGGTGAGTTTTTTTAGGGATTGATGCGGAAATGCTAGAAACGTGTGAAGTCTCAAAATTGTAATCATGGCACACCCGTCTAGTAATGATGTTGGTCTTTATAGTAAAAACAGAAAAGACAAAGTTCAACACAGCAATCTAATGTCATTATTAATCTAATTAGAGGAAAAACTGTGTTGAACAAAGTTTCGAGCCCAAAATTATGTCATTGGCATTCTAAATATTGGAAACAAATTAAGTTCAAGAAAAGCTTAATTTATTAACTGTTGAATAGCTATTGCATTAATTTTAATAAATAAACTTCTGGAGTGGAAAGGGGGGTGAGAAGTTCGCAACATACTTGGAGTGTGTCACCAGAAGCATCAGTCATACAGCGCGGTTCATTAATTAACTCCCATGCAAAGATTGTCGGATCGTCCCTGTATTCAATTCCAGTGAATGTGTTCTTCCTTGTCAAAACTGTCTGCCAATTATGCAATATAATTTAATGATGATATGGAACAAACTCCACTGGGGTAGAATGATGAAAAAGAGAAGCAAGTACATTTTGTTAATCATGCTACAGAATGCAGAAAAAGAAACGAACGCATAGCTAATAAATTAACAGGTGCTAAAATTCGTTGCAAGTAATAATTTGAGACCATAAACAGAAAGGAAATACTTATCCAGGCATAATGCATTGAGCAAGGGCAGAGCTATATCAGGAATTCATAATATTGGTATGGGAGCAATTGGGATACTTGATGTGATTTGTTGTCCCAAGAACTAGAATAAGCAGAAAGGCAAAAGAAGAAAAAACAAGAAAAGACACATTCTTTCTGCATTTTTATGCTTCTATATGGATGATAAAAGAATGGAGAAAAGGGAAGAACCCTTTGTTTTCGCTTTTGTTCTTGAACTTTCTCATTTGATTTCCTTTCTCATTATTAGTTCTGCTCCTGCACCACGTATTCCTAGGCTGAAAATCTCTGCTGTTTACGTTAATTCATATTATTATATATATGAGATGACCTTCTATATAACCGCCATTGACTAAAAGTTCAAAAATCATGCCTAAGAGCACACAACCTTCGTTGATTCATAGAATTCATACTTGAACGAGAAATTTCCCAATCCCAAATTACTGGCCTGATGGATATGGTAAGATTGAATTCACGTAACATACGATGAATATTTTCTATCTTTCTGCTTTGAGGTGCTATATAAGTAGAAATCAGATTCCATGAATCTAGTATGCAAAGAGTACCAATGAAGGATTTTATAAATAAGCCAGTAAGGGGGTGTATAATCAAAGAGGAGTTTATTGTAGAAAAGTGGACATTTGGGATGTCAAAAAGAAGAATTCGATTTTGGGCTGGAGCACCAACAATATAAAACAACAGATACTTCTTCTTATGTTTGTCGATTTCTAGCATAGAGTATATCAATGGTAAGTTATTTGGTTTATGCGCCAGATATTCCTACTGCCTCTTTCTAAAGTAATTTTTTCACTTGTTGTATAACAATTGGAGCAACAACACATCTATTGAAACATCCAATGAAAAGAAATCTTTTGCAACCACATATCGCCCTATTAAATAGATCCACTCTTCTAACATTGTTCTACTGAATTGCTTAGAAACTTCTTTAGATGGTGAGACTTGGACAAAACATGTCCTGACCACTTAAGCTTCTATAATTCTTTGTTAATGGCATAAAAAGGTGACAAAAACATGGTTTCGGAAGAAACTGAGAAACAATCTCTCCAGCGCATAAATGACTGGGAGTTCATGTGCCACCATATTTGGTGAAATCAAGTCCACTAGGTTGAAACTTGAAGCCATAATTATACCTTATTCTTCTAGCACATCTTTATAGTAAGCCCATGTTTGGCTGCCGTTTATAATTCGTTTATAAACGACTAAATCACTTTTTATCTACATATTTTATAGGACTTACAAGTAGAACCAACTTATCCACCCTCATTTCTATCTATTTATAAATTAAACCGTTATAAACCACTCCCACACATGCTTTAAGAATCTAAAAGGCAGCATTTTAGGATCTTGGTTGATTAACTCATTTCCAATGATGGTAGAGACCAATGATTTTTCCTTGTAGTGATGTTAACTAGTATAGAGAGTGGAACCTCTATAAGTGAGGTTTCAAAAAACTTGATCAAAAATTTTATAAAACAGTACAGAAATTTTCGATGCCAAATTAATATCAAGCATGGATGGCAGATAAATATTCTAGTTTATGCTTCGCCTTCTACGATTTTCCAATTATATGTCTAACAATTAGAAACAGTTAATATACCGAAAAGATTGTTATGTTTTAGATCAAACAATTCTAAAACGGCAATATCTTCTATGGTTCAGTTGTCTTTTTTGCCACAGGAACTTTGAAACTTAGTAAAGAATTGATAGAATTAGACACCATAACATCCAATAAGTTGCAGCATCATGATGGATAGTACACAGAAGTCATATTCCTAAATTTGGAAAGAAAACTAAAAAGTCTGACAGAAAATGCAGTATACTATTTTGCCAAGCAACAAAACAAAATAAAATCTTCAATTATATTTTAACAACAAAATTCAGACATTTAAGATATTTTTCAATGAAAAAGGTAAAGAAAAGGAATGGATATAAGATTACCTTGACATAGTTTTTAAAGTAATGCAAAATCGATGGGTCGTAGAAGAATGAATCGTTAGAAGCGCTTAAACCAACACCCTCTTCCCATGCCCACTGAACGTACTGAGTCTTTCCACCATATGCTTGCAAGTTATTAACCAAGCTTAGTATCAGCCTTATTCCATGTTTTCTTGCTTCTGCAATTACATTATCTAAGGACTGCCATATAAATGCATATAAGCATTAAATGAGAGGTGCCAAATAATGAAAATAACAGTGAATAACCATGTAGGATGCACAAATCCAGTGCAGCAAAACCTCTCTACAGTTATTCAAAAAAAAAAATGACCACAGAATCCAACATTTTATAGGGCCAGTTTTGAATTTCCATGAGATCAACAGATTCTACAAGGGAGCTTATGAGACTAGAATGATCCAATTTTAATTTATCGACTCTGATTGGTCAATCCTTTCAATATTCCGCAGACATTTCAAAGGCAAGTTCAGTGTGCAGGATTGCATACCACTCGACTTTACTGGACAACTCGTTGGATAAGATCCAGCTTCTTTTTATTCTTTAACATTGGCCGCTCCACCACACCAAACATGCCATTAGGATATGAGTTATTAAAAGACGAGCTATTTTGGCACAACAGCATAGAATTTGACTAAAACAAAATATATATCCTAACCAACATAAAGCAAGGAACTGAGAATCTTGAGTAACTTCTATATGAACAATGGTAATAAAAAACGGTAACCAATTTACTTAGAATATAGATTAAACTCACTCTGAATACTCTTTCGTCGAATCGACCTGGGGAAATTTGGAGAGCATTGTATCCACCATCATTGAAAGCCCAAGTTCTGCACACTGTGAGGCCCATCTTGGCACCAGCTTGCAGCATTGCACTGATCCTGGATCTGCTGGATTCATCCACACCATGGTCCATCAACCAGTAAGAATTCCATCCATTAATGTAAAAAGGTTTACCATCCACCATGAACTGAGTCCCATTCCTCTCCACAAAGCTTAATTTTGTTTCTCTATGAAAATCAATCCACAGGTCCCCGAAAGACATGTATATGAAAGCAACACATAATGCAAAACCAATGATAGGGTAAAACATCCCATTTCCTCCTGCCATTCTGTTCATGTGTGATTTAACCATGAAAATGAACAAAAACCCAACACTCTGTACTCTTTATGCTGCAAAATTATGAAACTGCTGAAACAATTGGTATCAAAATGGTACCAGAAATCAAGAATCTGTCAAAAATTATGAATCCCAAGATGGGTTTTTGTGGTTTGGTCCGTTTGGATGTATATAGCTTCTCAAATCTTTGGACTAAAGTTGAGGATTAGACTCTAATGGCACCCCAGATCCCTTCTGCAAAAGGGTACCAAAATAAATAAATACTAGGACAGCCAAAGTCCAAGAATGATCAATGAGGAGTCGACCCTTCTTGTGTGTGACTGTGTGCGCGCGTATGCGTGTCTTTTCTTCTTCCTGTTACTATGGGCGTTTTATAATACAACAATGTGAACCACACTGGGAAGTTGAGATTTGAGAATAACACACCTAACATACATCAATTTCAAGTAACAGTCCACAGAATTCAGAAGAAAGTTTAATGAAGATGAAGATAAAATGTTGGTATCAACTGTTTAGATCTGTAGCTACTGAAATCATTGGTTTTTCTTCATTTCTTGAAATTTTAAGATACCACTTATCCATATTATTTTTAATTTTATTTCTCATATTTTCAAAATGGAATTTTTTTTATCGTGTGCTTATCCCCAGTTTGATACTCTACGTGTTGAATTCACCCAAGAATAAATAATGTACTGATGTGACTTTTTAAGCACTTTTAGCTTACAAATTTCTTGCATAATCATTAAAAAATCAGAGAAAAAGACTCCATAAGATTTCCAAACTCTACTCACCATCTCCCATGTGCACTGGAACAATATTAGGTACAACCCCTTTATTTTGGTTTCCATGTCCCTTTCTTTATTCTCAACTTCTCGTACATTATTTGACCAGTTTCTCTTTTCCCATACGGCATATGCCATCATACAATGTAACATGTTTAGCACAAATTCATGTTTATTTGTGATTTTAGGAAGTTGTGGTCGAAAGAAAAATTTTAAGGGTGTGTTTGGCGTTGATATATTTAGGGGGGAATTATTTATTTGAAGACCTCCTTTCAGCCATCAAAATGAAAAAGAAAAAGGGAGACTCATTTTAAAATTATCGTCAAAACAAATTTTTTAAATTTCCTAGTATATTATTATTGTAGTCTGTGAAATACTTTCACTTGAACGAGTAAGATCAACATGAACACTGCAAGCTATTCAATTTTATTATCCTTCTACTTAACTTTCAGGTCAAAATAAAAAGTGTTTTGGTACTTAATTACTATAGCAAGTATTTACTCAAAACAGGTCTTAGGGTTAATAAGTTGGGTATATAAAAGAATAGGGGTGAACAAGTTTTACTGCTCCCAAATATCAGTTTATTTATAAGTTTTCATAACTTGTTCCATTCATAATTTTGAAATAATAGAGAGAAAAACAACTATATCTAGATATCTAAATGAGAATCATATGCTTTGTTCTTCCGTTCAGAATCATGATTCAAACTTATAGGATGCAAGTATAACTCGACAAAAACAAGATACTAAGAGGAATTCAAATCATTACAGCTTTACGAATATATACAATATGCAATATTAGACTACATAGTAGAGTGCAATAGAAAAAAAAATGAACTTTTTATTTGTTCCTTCATCTTGTCTGGTGCTACTAGGTCCAATATTCCATTGGTGTTTTAGAGTATGTTTGAGATGGCTTTTTTTTAAAACTCAAAAGAACTTTCGTTAAAATTTTTTTAAAAAAAAATGCTTTTTAAGTTGTTTAAAATAAACTCAAATTTTGAACTTCTCTAAAATAGCTCAAAATCCTTTTTTTTTTTCTTTTTTTATGGGAAGCTGAATGTGCAACTTTTAAAAATTTCAAATGAGCAACAAGTATGATTGGATTGTAAATCTTCATACATGAACTCACATACTTTTTGAAGAGTTATGACATGTTTAATATGACAAATCGTCAGTGCTTAGCATAAAATGAATATTCATGTCCATTAGATCATTCATATATATATATATCATTGGTGTGTTAAAATATAAAACGAAAATTTCGTAAATGAAAATAGCATATTATGTCTATAGTTTAAAAAAATAAATTTTAAATAATACGATATATATTAAAATAATTGTGCAATGATATTTTAATAAAATATTAATTTTGATAGATTTTATAGAATATAAACTAAATATTATTTTTGAAAGAAAAATTACGCGATACATATGAAATTATTAATATTTATTATTTAGTCAAATATATATGTATTTTATACAAAAAATAGTTTTTATAATTATGTTTCCATACAATCCATTTAATATTTATTTTTTAATTGACAACAAAATAGTCATTCAACAACTTTTTAATAACAAATATTTGAGAAAGTAGCACTGCTCACAATAAATGTACCAAAACTCTTAACCTAAAAATAGATTCAGTTATTAAAGAAAATATGACTGGTCACTGGGCAAACAAAAAAAAAAAAACAGACAATTCTCTATGTAAATAATTAAATAATCATACGTATAAAGCTATGTTATGATGAGATTTAGATTCTTTCACCAATATTATTTATAATATTGTACAAAAATAGTAATCCAAAAGTACATAATTTTGGTTCCATTAGAACAAGTATGCCATCTTTCTTACTTATTCCAGACTATGTTCCCACTTTTGTTGGTGTTGTATTGAAACTTAATTCATTCACCTGAAAACCACTTCTTTTGTAGAATGATAATTTAGCAGATTAAGCTGTACCTGAAAATCATTCCTTTTGTAGAATGAGAAAGAGGTCATATGGCTACAAAGCAAAAATATCAACTTATAACTAAATTAGAATTTGAGCCTAAAACATAAATAATGTGCAAATTCCAAATCAAACCTCTTAACAACTTCTTTTGCTAAGCTTAAAAGCTTAGCTATAAGTAAATAAGTAGTTTGTTTAACCACTTATTTAGTAAAAAAAAAAAAAAAAGCTTGACCTTAGGTAAACATGTTTTTAATAAAGCTATTAAGGCATTACAGACTTAAGTTATTATGTGAATAAATCTTTTGAGACTTGAAGCAACTTTCACCCGAATCAAACACAAAAAATATAAACATTAATAATAGTGTTACCTTTCGCTCTATAACAGTGATACGAATCAGATGACTGTAATAGATATTTCCAGCAATTTTTTGATCACTGAGGATGTAGAAAGTATTCATTATAGCAAATGTTCACTGCAATCTTTCGTCTATATATAGTTATCATGTCTGGAGAAACTGATTCAATTGGATAACCAAAAATGAAGGACTTTATGTATTTCAGCAAAAAAAAAAACTGCACAGTTTGGCTTGTGAAAGAAAAACTTTAAATTAAATTAGTATCATAAATATAAATGTAAAGTAAGCAAAAATGAAGTAAATAAGACTCACCCATTATTTGCACAAGGCAGTAATGTATGATACCTATTTCCATCTGTTTGTTTCTATTTTTCCTTATATCTCGGCTAATGGACCACATTTAATATTGCACTTGCATGCGTCATGACCGGTTGTGGCGTATGAATACAATGGCTACAATTGTATATTTGGAGTTTCCATTCCCGAAAATTTATAAGAAAGAGATATCAATTGTTGTCTGAATATGAATACAGAATTAATAAATAGTCGCATGTTATCCATGGACGACCAGCTGATGATAAATTGTCATTTACGTATTATTCTAATAGAATAACATCCAGTTGTTGTTTACTAGCACTTCCTTCGTTTACATTTCTCCGCATCATCACTTGGCGAATACATTCGAAATTTAGAATTGCATATTCTTTTCAAACAAGGATCCAACCATCTTTGATAAGCCGTCTCAATAGTTTTAACTCCGGGTTAAGATTCTAATAGAATAAATAAATGTAAATTAAATATATTAAGTATGCACCGCAATTTTATTATGATGAATAAACTTTACTAACCGCAATATTTATATCTTGTATTGTATCCATTATAGTTTTCAATGTGTCTCTTCTGTACAGATCACCACTTTCATCGTCCCAATATGCACTATATAACATAATTGAAATTAGTTTTAAATAAATCAAAGAAAAATTATAATATTCATTTTATTAAGACCGGTTACCTGGATGAATTCTTTATTATCCAATCTCTAATTATTGTGTATCTGTCCATAGGATAGTTTTCTAAAGGATAATCCCTCGTTAAAGACTGTATCTTTTTTCCTTTACATTTTTTTTCCTCTTGTCAACCTCCCAACATCTTCGATTTGTTGAGATGTCAAGACATGCTTTGGAACTGGACTCCTATGGACAGGAACATCCTATTGGAGGGAAGCTATAACAGCTTCCATGCTCGATTTTCAGTCAGATAATTTATTTAGCATATTGCTATTTTGTTCATCGATATACGATTTCACTGAAGTCAAACTGGTAGCCACGCAATTTTGCATGTTAGATTGCATGTGTTGGTAGTGTTGTCACTGTTGCTGCGGTTGTTGAAAGTGGTCTTGCTACCACTTCTACTGTTGTTCAAACAATTCTTTTTTGTTCTGAAGAATTGCTTGATAGTGATTTTCTTGTCTCATTGATTCTTCAACAATGTTTGTTTTCAAGTTGTTGCATAAATTTGATACTACATGCTGCCTATGTATGTTCAGATCTCTTCTATTTCTTCTCTAGTCACGTAATTGGAGCCAATAGAACTTGAGCCAGCTCCAACTAAAGTATATATCATAGGATCATGCATGTTCTCAGTGCTAGGTGGGATTTGTTGTGCTACATTGTTCATTTCTCCATTCACAATGTCATCTAGTATATTATATTGATTGTCATGTGGCAATGACAGATTTGTATACCACAGTGTTTACAATTCTTCCTCAGTAGGCTGTAAGACTGCAATCACTTGAATCTGTAATTGAAGGATTTAAATGATTTCACTTGAATCTGTAATTGAAATATTTAAATAATTTGTCGTTGCTTTTATTATATAACTAAATGCATAATTTAATGTAATAACGTAATAAAAAAACATAAAAAAATAATTAAATTACTTCTTCGTTAGCCAAAAATTGCCTAACTTTTTTCTCTATAAAAAATCTATTCGGCTTTCATCTATGCATTCTTGGACACTACAATGTTTTGTATATACGATGTCTAAATTTTTGTCCAATCTATGGAAAAGATTCGTATATCCAATACTGAAACACAATTGAATACAAATATTAGATATGAGTAAACTAAATTATATATAAACTAAATTTAGATAAAAATAAACAGAAGAATAGAAGAAAAAACTTGGAATGCAAGTGGATATCCATGTAATGAATATTTACATTCATTTTGCTGATTTTGTTATAGTCTTTGTACTCTTTCCATTTGGGATTCTCGCAATGAGTTTAACAAAACAAAATATGATGTACGACCTCATGGATAGTGAAGGAACTTGTTAAGTTGCTCAACCATACCTAGAGTTTTGTAATCAATATATTTTCCGGTAGGTTTCAAAACACACTCTACCAACATTACCAACCCTAGTTTAAATTTATCTTTTAATGTTCACAAAGATGAAATACTTCAAAAGGCATCATCATGCTAATTCTCTTACTACCATTAAAATATTGATTTCTAAGTTGATTATTGTTGAAGTCAAGATTAACGGACAGCTCGTGGCAAGGTAATCCAGTGATAAGACAAAACTCTTGCAAACTAAAGAGGGCCAAATGATTATCTAATTTTACTCAAACTTCATTGTTTTTGCCACAATTTACAAGTCTCATTATGAATTCATGAACTAACTTACTGCTGAATTGTTGTTCTTCTTATGCTTTATAAATCACTCCATATATAAATCCATCAAAATTACCTCACAATAAAGATGCATGTTGATCTGAGTCGATAAGTTATACAAAATCTTTAAAATATTGATGATTTGGAAATTGTGTGGTTGTAGTAGAAAACCACTGATTTACAAATAGTATATATTTCAAAGACATCTGCAAAAATTATAAAAAAAACACAAACATTAATTCGAATTTGAAAAATTAATTAATCGAAAATTTTGAAACGGGCTTGTTTAGTTGAGTCAGGGTGGGAATTTGAAACGGGTATGTTTAGTGGAGACATCGTGTCTCCGTGCTTACATCATGTCACGGTGTCCATGTCGGAGACACGGTGTCTCCCTTTGTACGAAGGCACGGTGTTCGTGCCTCCGCGTGCCCGTGTCTCCCGTGCCGAGACCAGATATGAGAAAACATCGTGCCTCCGTGATGTGGGCACGTGGAGAGATGGTGTCTCCATTTGTGCAAGGGCACGATATGTGCCCGTAAGAAGTGCGGAGACCAGATGAGGCACAGGTCTCGTACCTCCGTGCGGAAACAAGATCTCCGCGTGAACGGGGATCTAGTCTTTGTGCACGTGGAGACTCAAGCCCGTGTCTCCGCGTGCACGGAGATGCACGCGAAGACAAGAGACCGTAGAGAGACACGGTGTCTCCACGCACACCGATCCTTCCAATATGAAGAAAAGATCACTTACCTTTTTCACAGATTTGGTGTGAAGATGGTGAAGCTTCTTCTTGAGTGAGTCTTCTTTGAGTGAAATATGAGTGAGTGAAATGTTTGTAAGTAAAGTGTACATGTAAAAGGTTTTATATTTGTAATAATAATATGTGTAGTGTATATAATTTTACATTTGGTAAATATCCAAAATATTTTCACATCCATTATAAAAAATACAATCTTAAGAAGTAGATGAGCATGAGTATTTGTTAATGACAAATTGATGAGTTAAAATGTGAAAATTTAAAACCGACATTTTTATTTATATTCTGAATCATAATATGTGTAGTGCATTTAATTTTAACATTGTTAAACATCCAAAATAATTTCACAGCCATTATAAAGAATACAATCTTATGAAGTAGATGAGTAAATGACAAATTGATGGGTTAAAACGCAAAAGTAAAACATGCCATTTTTATTTATAATCTCTTTTCGTTGTCATTGCCGTTGCAAACAATCTCTTTCTGCTGCCATCGTCGGTGGTACAGTTTGCAAGCACCCCAACGAAAGTTAAAAAAAAATAAAAAAAAATTATATATTTAATCTAATATTTAAGCATATGAGTAAAAACAACTCCTCAAATCCATGCACTTCATTATAAAAGCACGAAATGTGCAAAATTACAAAATTTTCATATGCTCACTAAACATCGCAATCTCTGAATCAACGTTACCCTCACGAAATCTATAGAATAAGAAAGATTTGAACCTGAATCAATACTACCTTAACAAAAATAAACGACACTCAATAAAATACTGGATGGTTGAAATTACATTATGTTCAAGAAAATATATACAACAAATAACCTCTGCAATCAACCATAAAAATGTTATATCCTTCTGTTGATAATAGCCTTCTCAGCATATAAATATAAATAAGACTTCATGGCCATGAATAAGGTCAACACAGAAAATATTTATGCTTTCACAACTTCATAATTGCTTAGTTTTACATCTTGAGCTTCGTTTTTTACACCAGATGTAAAAGAGAATATGGAAATGGATATACGCAAGATGAACGAAATTATAAAATTGGAGGATGCGTGAATAAAATAAAATTGGAGGATTGATGAGCGAAAAAATGGGAAAATGAACAGTGATTGCTCATTGAGTACTGTTGCATCTACGGTGCCTTCAAAACTGACATTTTTAATAGTAGGGACAGGTAATTGTTTCTTTTAGAAAATCCATTGTTTGAATTACAAATTCTTTCTGTCCCCTAATCCTTGAAATGGAACAATCTTAATTTCTTAAACTTTGCAAATTCATTTCACAATCTTAGTTTAAAATATTATATTAATTGCAATACGATAGTACTATTAACTACATCTATTTTTTTATTTACTACTAACTAACATAAGATGAACACATTTTTTTGTCAGGACCTGAAGTAGCAAAACCTTGGGTAAAAATAGCACTTGGGCGATTATTGCGCTTAAAAAATTTT
>CAIGRF010410269.1:8410-30028 GCA_903798235.1 Fraxinus ornus
GTTGGGTTGGGTTGGGTTGTGGATGCACTAAGGATGTTACATTAAAGTGTCCTAGTTATCCAATTCATTTGGACAGGGCATGCATATATTTCATTTCCTGTCTTTGTTTGTCAACTTAGAATTTAATTTTTATGCTTTCAGGGTGGGAAAATTCGTGCTAAACTCGTGACAGAACTTAGTAGTGCCAAGGATTTGGTTATAGAGGAGGGCAGTGCCGGAGAGACAGGAAAAGCAGCAGCTCAAAGTAGCATGAGAAAGTAACTTTTGAACTGTATGCCTAATGATGTTTCAGCATTATAGTAAATAAAAATGACGTTTTTTTATCTACTTAGTTGCTTTGTTATTGTTGGTGAGCAGGTCTATATTTTGCCTTAGTCCTGCTGGTGACACCCCTTCATCCGCTAGATTGTTTGATGTGGGTGCATTCCTGTTGTAATTAGTGATGAATTGGAGCTTCCTTTTGAGGGCATACTTGACTATCGGAAGGTAAGCATGTATTTGGCCATTCAAATTGTTTTCTCAGTGCATCTCCTACATGGATAACACGAGTTGATGACTTGAAAGAAGAAGGATCAACATAGTATATTCATAATCTAAAATTTCAATTTTCCGAAAATTACTTGAAATAAATACTAGGATTGATGGCTTAAGATTTGAGAAGTAGATTGAAGAAATTAATCAAATGGCTTTGAGAAGATTTTCCGACATGAATTTTATAACATAAATATAATAATAGCTAGTGAATCTTTTTAAGCAGCAGCTTTGTCATAAATTGTATGTTACATGTTTTATATTAATAAAATTCTTCATGAGGCTTTTGTTTGATGATGGAGGCTGTTGTTTTACTTGCAGATAGCTTTATTTGTTTCTTCTAGCGATGCATTGCAGCCAGGATGGCTCTTGACATTTCTGCGAAGTGTTAGTCCTGCTCAAATCAGAGAGATGCAATTGAATTTTGCCAAGGTATGTGCATCCCCAATTTGTTAACATAGCTAGTCTCAATCCCCATGCTTCAACCTATCGGTCGTGTTGGAATTAGGGCTGCAGTGATTTCTTCTTACACCATTTATAATATATGAAACAAACTTCAAATCTCCGGACACCATGTGTTCAGCTACTTTGATTTGTTTTCAATTGCTGGATCTAAGTTGGTAAACCATGTGAAATTGAATTGAATTTAAACATTGTTACATTGCAGCACTCGAGACATTTCTTGTATTCTCACCCAGCTCAACCGATGGGGCCGGAGGACTTGGTTTGGAGAATGGTGTGTTACTCTTATCTTTATTTACTCTTAATATGCTTCCATCATTGTTTAGTGTTCTTTTGCTTCAATCTGTAAAATTATTTTGCAAGAAGTGACGTACTAAGAGTTGGTTTTTCACACTGTACCATTGATGGATGCTACACTTTTTAATATGTGAATTTTGTCGGAAGGAATGGTGGCTTGGTTTTGGCTGTTGGCCCCTTGTTTAAGAGTAGAATAAGCTAGATGGACCCCTCTTCTGGGTGCCTCTTTTGAACTTATGGATATTCTCTGTCCCTATTTTAGAGGGTGGATGGGCACTCACTTTATGTGATAAAAGGGAGACCTTTTTTTGTCTACCCATTTTTTATTATTGACCACTGTTAGAAAGGCATCAATGTGATTCTGAAAGCTTGATACTTATATATTGAGTTTTTACAAAATGGGAGGAACAGAGATGAAGTTCAGAATTTTGATATTAATGTGGTATCATTCTTCTTCCTTTAAATCTCAATGACACACAGCAGGCATTGTGAACATCAACAATAGCGAAAAATGGGAATACTAGTAGAGTCTGATAATAAGATAAAGAAGAATAGTTTTGCATTGATAGTGTGTGTTGTTCTTGTTTGGGTTGGGGGCACCTTGTCTATTCATAGCTTGCTTAAGATTTCATTCCTTCTTCGTAAGTACTGGTTATTATGATGGTGTTGAATGAAAGTGTACCAAGCAGGCATCCAAGTTTTAAACTAATAATTCTGATTCCTGGCGGCGTGAACAGATGGCCGGTAAGTTGGTGAACATGAAGCTTCATGTACGGAGGTCACAGCGTGTGGTGAAAGAATCAAGAAGTCTGTGTACTTGTGATTGTAGACTTCCCAATAGTACAAACCCACATCTCTTTTCGCAATTCTTTATTGCAGCGTCTTCCCCGTTTTGCTTCTCTTTCTTCTTGTATCGTGTATCTCAATTTTTGGAACAATATGGGCAAGACCATTTGGCTAAAATGTTATGTATAACGTTGCTTTTTCTTTTCATGCGAAATTCAATTCACGTAATCAAGTTCATTGTGTGAACATCATCCCGTTATGCAGCTGTCTTCGAACTTAATAAATCGTTTATTCTTTGTCCTTTGGCAATTTTGAAATATTTTAATTGTTTTGAGAGAGAGAGAAAATGATATGGCATGTGATGAGGATAAAGTAATGTGACAGGCCACGTTTTTCCAATTCCACGCCCCCACCCTTAAATTACGGAATTTAGGGCCCACATGGTTGGAGCTTGGGACGTGCAAACCATGAAAATCATAATCATTGTTTTATATTATATTGGTTGCTTGCTTAATTAGTTGTTTGTGTCACATGCAATTGAAACTTCCAGGTAACAGATCACCGACGGACGTACTGGACTGATTATTTCCAAATTAACTTATAAGATGTGTTTGAGTCACATTAATTTGGAAGAATGTACTTCGGAATAGTAAATTGATGAAGAATGTGTGGTTGAAAAGAAAGGAAAAGCTATTGATGTGTTTGAAAATATTATTTTATTGAAGAATGTGTAGTTAAAAATGAGTAGAAGAATGAGAATGAAAATTTTAATCTGTACCAAAGAGTGATTATATATAATTTTGTAAGCAATGTGATTTACCCAAGTGGAACGATTAAAGTACGAAATGGGATCCTCCTCGTGTCACCGTCTTCGCATTCTTGTATTTTCATATTCATCGATTTAAAATTTAAAGTACTTATTTTTATTAATGAAATATTGAATTTAGAAATAAGATGTTTGGCCTGTTTTTTCGACACGAGCACCTATAATATTTATCTAAAGTTAAGCCCTTGTTTGATTTTGCTAAAAATTAATTTTTTAGTAAATTTTGATAAAAATGAAGAAATGCGCCCCTGACATCCATTCTTTTTCATAACTTTTTCACCACACATTCTTCGATCAATTACTATTTCAAAAAAATTTATTCTCCAAAAAATGGGTGTAAAAATTGAAAAAAGTTGAAAGTTCCCTAAAACGTGTGATTTTGATCAAACTTTTTTAGTTAAATCAAACAGGCTAAATGGGATTTTAGAAATTGTTTCATATTTTGCAAATATTATAACTATCTTTTGATTTATTTGTTTTTCTATCAAATTTGACTTTAAAAAGGAACATAAAGAAATCTTTGTACGAACAACTGTAAATGTGTCATCGTGTGCCAACATCCTTAAAAGACAGTAAAACGCTGCCGTGTCAACTGTGGTAACTAATGACCTTCTACTACAATATAAACACAGAGACAGACACAGAGGGTCGGAAGGAGAGGAAGAAGCTGTCTTTTGAAGAAAGTGGGGAGCCGGCCCGGCGGTGGAAAATCCATATCATATATGTTTGTCTCAACCCCAGTTTTGAGGTATAATAATACATTGTTTTAATTGATATATACATACTTTCAGTATGAATATCAATACGTGTACTCAGAGCTTGTTGTCCATAACTAACAAGCATAAAGAGTAGTTCAATTATTTTGTTCCTTACTGGAAGGAATATGAAGCTGATTGTTCTTTCTTGAAATGGTGCTCTGATCTTTCCTTTTACTCTCTACTGTGTATGTGTATGTGTATCACTTTTTCCTTTTCAAATCACTTTTTCCTTTTCAAACTTGATTTTCTAAATCTTTATTAAAGATCCGATTGTCATTTATAGATAATTTTTCCGGATTGCTCAGTAGATTGAAGCTCTATGCCTTTATTCTGACTTTAGGATCCAATTCTGACAATGCCAAATATTTTCTTTAGATCTTGTTAATATTTCATTTGACTAAATTTGCTCGTGATTCGCCTAGAATTCTCTCTTTCTCTCTCTCTCTCTGTATTTAGCTTTGAATAGATTGTCATCCATAGGAAGAAAGCAACAGATATTAAAAAATTCTACTAATCTGTAAATGTGGCGCAGGGCCATCGAGTATAGATTCTAATACTAGTATTTGAAAATGGCATCAAAATCATTCAAGGCGAGCAGATCAAATCTATCAACAGCATCATCGGATGTGCTGGATTCGCATAATGGTAAGCCTCCGCTGCCCCCACACGTAACATTTGCTCGGAGGACTTCATCTGGCAGATATGTCAGTTACTCAAGGGATGATCTTGATAGCGAACTTGGAAGTGATGATTTTATGAACTATACAGTGCACATGCCACCAACTCCGGATAACCAGCCCATGGATCCCATCTCTCAAAGGGTTGAAGAGCAATACGTGTCGAGTTCACTCTTCACCGGTGGATTTAACAGCGTTACACGAGCTCATCTTATGGATAAGGTTATTGAATCAGAAGCAAACCATCCACAAATGGCTGGTGCAAAAGGGTCGTCTTGTGCAGTTCCTGGATGTGATGGCAATGTCATGAGTGATGAAAGGGGAAATGATATCCTCCCATGTGAGTGTGATTTCAAGATATGTAGAGATTGTTACTTGGACGTGATCAAAACTGGAGATGGGATTTGCCCGGGGTGTAAGGAGCAGTTTAAGACTACTGATTTGGATGAAGCAATGGAAACTCTGCGAGCACTTCCTCAACTCCCACTGCCACCTGGGATGTCGAGAATGGAGAGGAGATTGTCATTGATGAAATCAACAAAGTCAGCACTAATGAGAAGTCAGACGGGAGATTTTGATCACAACCGGTGGCTGTTTGAAACAAAAGGAACCTATGGATATGGAAACGCTATATGGCCAAAGGAGGGAGGCTTTGAGAACGGGAAAGATGATGACTTTGTTGAACCTACTGAGTTAGTGAACAAACCATGGAGGCCACTTACCCGCAAACTTAAGATTCCAGCTGCTATTCTTAGCCCATACAGGTACATCCTCTATCATGTTTTGTTCTTCAAACGTTATGATATGATTCTGGTTTGTACTTTTCTTTCCCATTGTTCTTGCACAGATGTCATGATTATGCAAAACTTCTTATCACCTATTTAATCTTCAGATCGAAAAACTGATTACGAGCACGAACTTTTTGGTTTCTCTTATAGCTCCTGGGTAGTTGATTCTTAAATGTATACAGAGTTGTTTGCATCCATCCGAGACGTTTTTTAAAATGGGAGCTGATCATCATTTTCTTTTTGTATTCTCTTGACTTAATAGTGTAATTGCTAAAGATCTAGTTGATTTGGATCTCTTAGTAGAACTAGCCATGAATTGAACAAAGTGGAGAAAAAGGATTCACTGGCTACATATTTATGGGGAACAAGACTTTGTTGATGTTGTATTAAATTTTATAGTCTTTAGCTCAAAATTCGGATGTTAAGATGCACTTGAGCATCTTCAAATGTTTGGAACTCTCAAAAATGTTGCTGGTGTGTTTTTCACTTTTAACTAGAATAATTATAGCTTGAAATACCAAGGGAAAATAGTCATTTTATCATTTCACGACCATTTGGCACACAACATACATATCATGCGATGTATTATGGTCCACATACTGAGTACATGCTAATTTAAACTTTGTACTTCCTTTTTCGTCTCTGCTCACAGGCTTCTTATTGTTATACGAATGGTAGTTCTTGGGTTTTTCTTGACGTGGAGAATCCAGCACCCCAACAATGACGCTGTCTGGCTCTGGGGAATGTCTGTGGTTTGTGAATTATGGTTTACTTTCTCTTGGATTCTTGACCAACTACCAAAGCTTTGCCCCGTTAATCGAGCTACAGATCTTAATGTCTTAAAAGAGAAATTTGAAATGCCTAGTTTAAGCAATCCTACTGGCAAGTCTGATCTTCCCGGCATAGATATCTTTGTCTCTACAGCAGATCCAGAGAAAGAACCACCCCTTGTCACTGCTAATACCATATTGTCTATACTAGCTACCGATTATCCAGTTGAAAAGCTTGCTTGTTATGTTTCTGACGATGGAGGGGCACTTTTGACATTCGAAGCCATGGCAGAAGCTGCAAGTTTTGCAAATATATGGGTCCCATTTTGTTGCAAGCACAACATTGAACCAAGGAATCCAGAAACTTATTTCAATCTGAAGAAAGATCCTTACAAGAACAAGGTGCGTCAAGACTTTGTCAAGGACCGTAGACGAGTAAAGCGTGAGTATGATGAGTTTAAGGTTCGGATCAATAGCCTGCCAGACTCTATACGGCGCCGATCTGATGCTTATCATGCAAGGGAGGAACTTAAGGCCATGAAGGAACAGAGACAGACAAAAGGAGATGAACCTGTAGAGGTTATCAAGGTCAAGAAAGCTACATGGATGGCAGATGGAACCCATTGGCCTGGAACTTGGCAGAATCCTGCACTTGAGCACTCTAAAGGTGATCATGCGGGAATAATACAGGTATAACCAAATATTTCTGCGTGCCTGTTCTAACTTGCAATTTAACCTCAAGACCAGAAAGCTTACCGACTGTGAAGAACAAGTGGTCGGTCATATAACTAATAACCTCTTGTTCAAATGATGCAGGTGATGTTGAAACCTCCAAGTGATGAACCACTACAGGGAACAGCAGAAGGTGGGGTGATTGACCTGACTGATGTTGATATTCGTCTCCCCATGCTTGTTTATGTTTCCCGTGAAAAGCGCCCTGGATATGATCACAATAAGAAAGCAGGTGCCATGAATGCTCTGGTTAGAGCCTCCGCAATCATGTCTAATGGCCCCTTTATTCTTAACCTTGATTGTGACCACTACATCTACAACTCCCAAGCCATGAGGGAAGGAATGTGTTTCATGATGGATAGAGGTGGTGATCGTCTATGCTATGTGCAGTTTCCTCAAAGGTTTGAAGGTATTGACCCATCCGATCGCTATGCCAATCGTAATACTGTTTTCTTTGATGGAAACATGCGTGCTCTTGATGGGCTACAGGGTCCAGTTTATGTCGGAACCGGTTGTCTCTTTAGGCGGGTTGCTCTTTATGGCTTTGATCCACCTCGGTCCAAAGAACACAGCCCTGGCTGGTACAGCTGCTGCTTTGGCCGGCGGAGAAAGCATGCCACAGTTGCTAGTTCCCCTGACGAGAACCGATCCTTGAGAATGGGCGATTCTGACGACGAAGAAATGAACCTCTCGCTTTCTCCAAAAATGTTTGGAAATTCTAATTTGTTGATGGATTCAATACCGGTGGCAGAGTTTCAAGGTCGTCCTCTGGCTGATCATCCAGCTGTGAAGAATGGACGACCGCCTGGTGCTCTTACCTTTCCCCGAGATCTTCTTGATGCGTCGACTGTTGCAGAGGCAATCAGTGTTATCTCCTGCTGGTATGAGGAGAAGACTGAATGGGGACAGCGGGTTGGGTGGATTTATGGGTCTGTTACAGAAGATGTTGTCACAGGTTATAGGATGCATAACAGGGGATGGAAATCAGTTTACTGTGTGACTAAGCGTGATGCCTTCCGTGGGACTGCCCCTATCAATCTCACAGATAGGCTTCATCAGGTCCTTCGTTGGGCTACTGGTTCAGTCGAAATATTCTTCTCCCGCAACAATGCCCTTCTGGCAAGCTCAAAAATGAAGGTTTTGCAAAGAATCGCATACCTTAATGTCGGAATTTATCCTTTCACTTCGGTTTTCCTAATTGTCTACTGCTTTCTTCCTGCACTTTCCCTGTTCTCTGGCCAGTTTATTGTTCAAACCCTCAATGTCACATTCTTAGTATACCTCTTGATCATTACTGTAACACTCTGTTTGCTCGCTGTCCTTGAGGTCAAGTGGGCCGGCATTGAACTAGAAGAGTGGTGGAGGAACGAACAGTTCTGGTTAATTGGGGGGACTAGTGCTCACTTGGCTGCCGTGTTTCAGGGGCTGCTAAAAGTTATTGCTGGAGTCGAGATCTCTTTCACCTTGACATCGAAATCAGCTGGGGATGATGACGATGACGATTTTGCTGATCTCTATCTCGTCAAATGGACATCCCTCATGATCCCGCCTATCACCATTATGATGGTTAATTTGATAGCCATAGCAATTGGATTTAGCCGCACAATTTACAGTGTTATACCACAATGGAGCCGTCTTTTAGGAGGAGTTTTCTTCAGTTTTTGGGTTTTGGCACATCTCTACCCCTTTGCAAAAGGGCTAATGGGAAGAAGAGGGAGAACTCCAACAATTGTTTTTGTATGGTCAGGACTTATTGCCATCATAATATCCCTCCTATGGGTGGCCATCAATCCTCCAGCAGGCAGTAACCAGATTGGGGGTTCATTCCAGTTTCCGTGACAGTTCCTTTTCCTTTTTCACCGCAGGAGCTTCAGAAATTTCTCGTGCTGGTTTGGTCTATCTCAATACCTTTCTGGCACAAGAAATTCTATAAAGTTCTCAGCCCCAATCAGAAGGACTCGAAGTGAGTTTACTATAAATCTATACATCAGTTGAATTCTTTTCTTCAATCAACCTTTTGTAAACAACATACAAACGGTTGGTCTCTACACATTGTTTAGTTGTAAGAAATGGCAGAGAACTTTGTAGTTTTTGGTATCGCGTTGAACAATATTCATTTATTTTTGATTGTTTGTCTATATTGGTGGACTAGGAATTCTGATAAGGTGCTAAATTTTCATTTTTGGGAGTTCTGAATGAAAGCTATAATTCTTCTATAATGTTTTGCTCTCGATGCTATCCCTAAATATTGCACTTTCTAGCTACAATGCAGAGTAAATGACTTCCAGTACTTTTGACATCCTTTTGAGGGTTTCACTCAACTCTGCAGGGTTAGTGGTTGCTTGCAAGGCTCTTTTTTTTTTTTTTGAATTTGAACTGTATTATATTAAGATAAATCGTCACATACGAAAGAAGAAATAAACAACAAGATAAATCATCACATACGAAAGAAGAAATAAACAACAAGAATCAACCCAATGCATATCTTGTAAACCACTTTACCATCTGGCTAGCAGTATAAAGTGACAAGAAGCACACATTTGACTATATTAATGTGCAACGTAACCCAATGCGTATCACTGGGTAAAGAGGTAACCATACATGCTAAGTTGTAAACCACTTTACTAACTGCCCGTGACCCCTGGTGAGACCATTTCAACAATCAGTTCAAACAATCCTCAAGTTGTAAACCACTTTACTATCTGGCTAGCAGTATAAAGTGACAAGAAGCTCACATTTGACTATATAATGTGCAACGACAAGTGGCACATCAGACAGCGACTCTCAGGAAGAGCAATCAACTCGGCAGTCTCTAAATCCAAGATGGCACCCGCAGCAACAATAAAACCTCCCGTCACTGAGGCAGCAACTATTTTCTCCCTGTCAGTAGATATTTGTAGTTAATAAAGGCACTCTTTGGAATAAATTTAGTTAGTAGTTCGTTTCATCAAAATAATTTTTCAACAAGAGATGTTGCCCATCAATGCCCAGGTAAGTCAACAAGTCAAGAATGTGCAGCCCAACATCTTACCTGATGAATGCGAAGAACATGCAGCCAGGTCGAATGGGTATTACTGAAGCCCGTGTTCACAAATCGCATCGAGGAAATCTTATTTTTCTCCTACCACACCAGATGTTGTACAAGAGAGCCAACTCTTCACATTTCAGAGTATTTGGGGGTGCCATTGCTCGTGCTTTCTCACAGCAGTACAGAATTGATTACAACCCAACTTATTCCAGTATTATGTCAAACGCTACCAAATGTGTAGCACAGTTAAGATCTAAGAAAAAGTAGCAGTGGCACAAGCATCCAACATGCTTGTCCCATTAAAACTTCAGACGCTGTTATTGACTTAATAACTAGTCATCCATCTTCCAAATTTTCCAACAGCAAACTTAAGATTCTCTGCTTTGTAGAAAATTTGCTGGTTTTGGGTTCTTACTTTTGGCATAGAACTCATAACATATTCCACAACACAAATAAACCTTTATTCATCACCAACAAATACATCTCACAGATTACATCGAAATAGTAAAATTAGCAAAAAATGAAAAATGGATAGTACTGAATTACAACAATTAAACCAAAATTCGAATAACTTGTTACCAAGATCACAGTGCTCGAAATTTTATCTCTGAGCTAGAATAACACACTATAGCAGTGGCACCAAACGGAACGAGTACAGCATGAATGAGACAGATCACTTTCTCATCAATACAAGGTGCCACAAACCAACAAAAAAGGCAGTAAGATAACAGACCTCTCTAAATTCCAAGATACATAATTGTTCTATGAAAAAACAAAAAACAAAAACGATTTCTGCACAACCTGCAATGTTGTATACACTAGACCTATTTTGAATTGCTGAAAGCCACACCTGATTTCACGGGTTACCTTTCTTCTTAGCACAGAAAGGGACACCGTGCGGCAGTAATCTGATCCGCTAGACTACCTTCCGTCTTTTCTCTATCGTTTCGGGACGAAAGTAAATTTGATCACAATCTAAAGAAAGCTTGCAATATGAAATTGAAATGCATTGAAATAAGCTTGATCATTGATTGCTTGAAAGCTGAATATTACAATAGAGGAAAGCGGGAAATTACAATATCTAGTGCAGGAGGCGAGCACTAGAAAGCTTGAAAATGTTTGAAAGACTAATACCCTCTATAATAAATTTCGGAACAAAAACCCAATTGACGGGAGTTGACGTTTAAAGTCTCTAGAATCATACTAAAATTTTCTAATTTTTATTTGTTTAAATAAATTATTTACAATGTGCGATCGAAGTTGTGCAAACTACGACTGTGATAACGCCACGGGGCATAAGCAAAGCTGCTGCCGGTGACACTTGGTGAGACCATTTCAACAATCAGTTCAAACATTCCTCAATGACAATGGCACAAGCTGTATTTCCTACATTAGAATCTAATGACTCTACACCCAACAAATGTTTCCTTGAGCTGCGAATCTATTGTGCCTGGGCACCTCCACTGCTCACCGCTTCAAATAAGACAACAATCTGGGCATGTGACAATAAGAATTGGGAGAAGAAAAATACAAATCAGACCTTAATATAATTTATGGGAGTGAACTCTGTGACAAATCCCAATTTAGAGTTAAAATCCATGAACCTAGGTTAACGCAGCAAGATTTTCCGACATTTACAATTCCACCATCTCATCTTGTAGCTCATTGGGTGCTATTTGGCCTTTTTATCAAAAGCTTTTTCTAACAACCACATATTTTATCAATGCATAACATACAAAATAGTAATACTTTATATTGTATATCTATGTTTATACTGTGTATAAATATGACTAAATCCATATATTTGTTTAGTTTAGTAAGATAAAAATGTAGGGTAACCACTACAAAATTTATTTCCTACACCACAGTTAAAACATATTTTTAAACCACGACAAATTTACAAACAAGTATAAACCTAATTTAATAAAAATAAAAAAAATAAAAAATCATATTTGTGGTGTACATTACCTTTTAACATTTGAATAAAAAAAACACGTGAGAATGCATTTGTCAGTTATACCCTAGAATGCTGCAATTTGAAGCCCAACAAACCTACACCATGAAATTTGTTTCCAAAATCACTCTAATACCGTTAAAAACTTCATTAATTTTCAAATTTAATTTGCACAAGATTCTTCAATTTCACGGCTACCTACTCACAACAAAGATTTGGATTTGAAATTTCTTTCCGAGTATCAAAGATCGAAAGGCAAAAGATGAATTAAAAGAAGGTTGATTTTCGGCTAAACCCAATTTATCATTCATAAAGGAGAAATTCTATAATCCAAACTTATTTCAAAAAGATCGAAACTTGAATGGGATTTGTGCGTTGCAAAGAGAATTTTCGAATGGGATTTGTGCACTGCAAAGAGAATTTTCTTCCGCCTTTGTTCTTATTCGTGCATGGAAATTGTATGCATTTCATGGTAATCATTTCTTGATGTATAAAACTTAGTTTCTGGGAAAAATTGAGCATCATCAACGTGAAACAAAGAATATGTTTTTGCCGCGAGTTTGCACTATTGCACGCATAATTAGGTTTTCCACTTCCCTATTTATGATATTTACTCGTGGTGTACATTAATGTGTAAGGATTATAAATATATGGGTGTAAATTTGGGGTTATTTATGTCATTATATATGTGACCAATTTAGTAATAGACAAAAATATACTTAAAAATGTAGTACAATTCTCTGGTGGGTTAGATGTAGCCGTGGGTGGTCTTAGGGGCTGATTAGCGTCGCGCCAATGCTGGAGAAAGTTTTTGGCAATAATCACCACCTTAAGTACTGTATAGGATTTACCTTTCCAAACTGTCTCATTTCGATTCATCCATATGGCCCAGCCAACACGCTCCTTTAAACTTAATGTTGACGCGGCCATCTTTGAAAATCAAGGGAAGGCTGGGCTTGGCCTGGTGATTCGAGATGATTTGGGGTCTTTTGTTGCTCTCAGAATTGTTCCCGTACAAGGAATTATCGATCCATTTATCGCTGAAACTTTGGGGGTTCGTGAGGCACTTTCTTGGCTAAAATCTAGATTCTTCGAGGTTAGAATCGTTGAAATGGATGCCCTCTTGGTCTACACAACTGTACAGAATAATGGAGTGGACAACTCCTATTTTGGTATCTTAATTGAAGAGTGCCGACTTTTTGTTAGAGACTTCCCGAATCTCAATTTTCACTGGGTTAGGAGATTGGCTAATCAAGTTGCTCACACACTAGCTATTAGCTAAGGCCGCTAGTTCCTTACAAGATAGGGTTGATTGGTCTTACTTTCCGCCTTTATTTATTTCAAATGTACTCCTTGCCGATTTGATGAATGAATAACTTTATTTCATTCAAAAATAAATAAATAAAAGTAGTACAATTAACAAATTTTGTGGTGTGAAATATAACCATCAAAAAATGTATTCTAAAATTTCGTCAAACATGACTCGAAATTTGAATTATAAATAGATTTGTAATTTTACGAAGTCACTTAGCAGTTGATGCTTTCAAAAATCTAAACATGCTTGATCTCGAACTGGATACTTAATTAAGCGCAAACAGATCTTCAATTCCGAAATAAAGGCGTCGATGTATGTCTTCGTGGCCTCTGATGCTTAAATCAGAGAGAGAATTTATGTGAAAAGCTGTATGCTGAAATATTATTAAAAATGAACTTGAATAATGAGGTTGAGTCATGTATTTAAAGATGTTAGAGATGGAGTCTTAAAAAGGATTCAACTTCCCGTAGTCCTTATCTTCAGTATACAAGGTATTTGTATTATGTTAGAAGTGCATTGTTTGAATTAGAGTCAAATTCGTAATAGGTTAGGAAACGTATTTAAAAAGGAACGGTGGGAAGTTGTAGTCAAAATAGGATTAGTATTCCTAGAAGACGAGATAAGGTCAAGGAGATCAGAGAACAGAGCTCCGAGCCCGTTCTCAACGATTACCCCGACCTCAATCCTAAGCTCGAACTTGGAACCAACCTAATCATGATGGGTTGAGATTGGGCAATGTGCTTGAGCTCAGGGTGCACAACATTAATACGCATCATCAGTAAAAATAAATATATTTAAGATTTATATCGTTTGCTATTATGATCAATTCTATGACCTCTCAAATTTGTAGCGTGGATTTCGTAAATGATGGCTTTACAATTTCTGCACACCCTATCCTCACAACACTACAACCCTAAAATTAAGGAATGATTTATCTAACTAACATAAGAATCCAAAGTACCTAGAATACCCATGCTTAAGGTATAGTAGGGTGAGCAACTATTTCCTCGAGGGTTATTTTCGAGGGAAAAATTTCAACAGCTCTTTAGGAATATAGCCGTTAACCCCCAATACAAGTCCATTGGCCATTTGAATCACCATACCCTGATTAAGAAATCCCCACAAGCAAAACCTAATCAAGGATATATATTGGTCCCATCAGTTCAACTGAAACAATCCCTCGCTCTCATCACATAGGACACTATCGGTTCCTACTCGGAACCAGCAATCGCTCTGGATCTGCTTTCGCTCCCTCTTTCTAATATACTAAATTTAATTTCTTGGTTGTTTTAATTGCTTTAATTCAGATTTCGGTTGTTTTATAATCTGATTTTTGCAGGATTCACTTTTTTCGTTTGTTTTTGTAGGCTTCTCTCTTTCTCTTTTGTTAATTGCATCATATATATACACGCTTAGCGTCTACATATATCTTCCATTGTTTGTGTTTTTTTTTTTTATGCTAATGGTGATGGAAACAGGAAGTGTTAATTCTTCTGCATCTTCGAACAAGATTCAATCACAAAGCCCACTCCAGGAACTGCCCCCTCACAGACGAAGTTCGCGGGAGAATGTACGTGATTGTTTTACGGTGTTTAATATTCTAGTATAGTTTAAGATTTTCCACCAGGTATATCTATGTTAAGAAGAAATTTATTGAAATTGAGAGAAAAGGAAAGAAAAACTAAATTAAAATTGGTTGTTTTTCCAAGTCCACACTACTGTTAAAATTGGGTATATATTTTTCAATTCTGATCCATGTCCCACACTATCAGCAATTATGTTTTAATGATTTTCAATTCTATTCTAAAATTAGGTGGACTTTATTTGTTTTACCATCTGTGTTTTGAATATGATTTATAAAATTAGGGTTTTGAAATAGTCTAATCAAGTTTTCAATTTAATTTAAATCTAAGTCGGCATCTGAAAAAATGTCTGTTCTCTGGGGTTTACATAGTGATTTTAAAATTTGTTTAAATTATGTTAGCGGTAGATGTGTATCTCAAGATTATGATGCTTTTGGTTCCCACAGTTGGATCGGTTTATACCGAATAGGTCAGCTATGAACTTTGACTACGCGCGTTACATGCTTACCGAAGTGAGGAAAGGTAAGGAAAATCCTGCAGGGAACTTTTCGCCATCCAGAGAGGCGTACAGGAAACAACTCGCTGAAGCCTTAGATATGAATAGGACGAGGATTCTTGCTTTCAATTGTTTTGTTGAATTTTATTTAATTTGATGGGAGAGTACTTAACATGGATGTTCTCTAAAAGAAATTAAATCAATTTGTATATTTATGCAGATATCTGAGAGGACTTTAGATGCCCCTGATATTGTGGATGATTACTATTTGAACCTATTAGATTGGGGTAGCAGCAACATTCTCTCCATTGCTCTTGGAAACACAGTGTACATGTGGGATGCATCTAATGCTGCTACATCAGAACTTGTCACAATTGATGAAGAAAATGGCCCTGTGACCAGTGTCAAATGGGCTCCCGATGGACAACACATTGCTGTTGGACTGAACAACTCGGAAGTTCAGCTATGGGATTCGACAGCCAATAGACTGGTGTGTATCTATCCGCTAGTATTTTCTGCTAATTTTTTAGGATTGAATTTATTTTTTTAAAATCATCAATCTGGTATTCTATCCATTTTGATTTGACATGAATAGTGGTTGATCTTGTCCAATCTAGTTGACCAACTTTATACTTACAATTAGGTTAAAGGGTCTTAGTTATTTTCATTATGTACTTCCGCTGCAGGTAAGAACTTTGAGAGGTGGCCATGAGTCACGAGTTGGTGCTCTGGACTGGAACAATCACATTTTGACTACTGGAGGCATGGATGGTCAGATCATTAACAATGATGTTAGAGTGAGGGCACACATCGTTGAAACTTATAGAGGACATCATCAAGAAGTTTGTGGGCTTAAATGGTCAGCCTCCGGCCAGCAGTTAGCAAGTGGCGGAAATGATAATCTGCTCCACATATGGGACAGATCCATGGCTTCATCTAATTCTCCAACTCAGTGGCTTCATAGGCTCGAGGAACATACTGCTGCTGTCAAAGCTCTTGCCTGGTGTCCTTTCCAGGGTAATTTACTGGCCTCAGGTGGAGGTGGAGGTGACCAGTGCATAAAATTCTGGAACACGCACACTGGTGTGTGCTTGAATTCAGTTGACACAGGCTCACAGGTCTGTGCTTTATTGTGGAATAAAAATGAGCGTGAATTGCTTAGCTCACACGGCTTTACTCAGAATCAGCTCACTCTCTGGAAATACCCCTCCATGGTGAAAATAGCCGAGCTCACTGGGCATACATCAAGAGTTCTTTCTATGGTTCAGGTACCGAATTGTACATTATTTGAAGAGTAATAAAACGTTACCTTCTTTTAAAATCTTAAACCTGATCATATTTTTTTTGTGCTTGTCTGATTTAGAGCCCAGATGGATGCACGGTTGCATCAGCAGCAGGAGATGAAACTCTTGAGGTTTTGGAATGTTTTTGGGACACCTGAAGTGGCAAAACCAGCACCCAAGACATACTCAGAGCCATTTGCTCACTTGAACCGCATTCGGTGATTGACATGAGAAAGCAACATCATGGTGTTGTGAAAATGGTTACAGGCAATTGAATATTTTATCTCTTCCAAAATGCAATCTTGAATCTATTTAAGATGTTCTTTTCAATCAGTTGCTTGTTCATATGAACATTTCCGTCAATGTGAATTCTTCACATTAACATTGCATTATGAAAAAAAAATACTTCTTTTAACTGGGGTAAGGGTAATTCGTAGTCTTTCTCATTGAAATGCAGAGCCCATGAGTATGAAATAGGGAAGAAATTGCAGGAGAGTAAGGGCATTGTTGGAATGATGGTAGATGGTATCAGCTTATTGCTTAGATATGGAAGTTCAATTCTCTCCCACCATGATTTGGATCAGTGCCATCCTCATTAATGGTAAGATTTTCACATTCTCATTTGATCAGCTCTTAGATTTTGAGTGACACGTCCATAGATCAATTATTTTGTTATATTTAGGAACAATAATAATAATCTCAAAAGATTAGAGAGTTGGAAACTGAAAGAGATATTTGCCAACTGTATAGTGCTTGGAGGTTACCTTGCATTGATTACTGTTTTACCTTGTATGTGTGTGCTTTTTGTTATTAATTTTTCACATGTGAAGTAAAATAAGTAAATTGCTATCAGGATAAATTTAGTGTAAGATCTAGAAATAGCAACACGAACTGGTGGCTGCTTTTTGCCTACTGGGTTTTTGAGCCTTCTTTTGCAGGGAGGGGACTGGGTTTGAGCCTTCTTTTGGGGGGAGGGGTGAAATCCTTTGATCCCCATGCCTCTTTTGCAGCCCTTTCCATGACTCTTTCGCAGCGCTTTCATAATTGCACAGCTGGTAATTTTTCCATGCCTCTCTCACAGTGTTTCATCATTGCCCTCCCAGCCGGCCATTTTTCCATGCCTTTTGACAAAATGTGTTTTACAGTTGTAGGTTGCGTTACATCTTAATTGAGGGTTCTCCAGAATCAAAGGATGTGGTCTTCTATTTGCCACTAGACTTGAAAGTTTACCATTCATTTACATCTCAAGTGGAAAGGCGTGGGAGAATTTGTACGAGAACAAAGTACACTCTTGCTAACAAAAGTGTGTAAGATCTTTTTCTCATTATTACTCCTTCACTAACTGGTGAAGGAGCACAGAGCTCTTGCACAGAAGACCTTACACGGCCTTCAAGCATCAGGATCTTTTCAACGAGAAGAACTATAGAAAACCATCTGAACAATTGTTTTTATCAGTTTTGATCTAATGTCCAAGGTAGGCATGGCAACATCTGGTGTTGCCACCTGTTGTTTATTTGTATCATCTTGTTCTTTTGTATTATCTTATCGCTTTATATCATCTGAACAAGTGTTTTATATTATATTGTTATTACAAAATTTATATTACCTTGTTTTATTTTCTTATTACTTCAATTCTAAACAATAATCTCAATGCGATAACACCATTAAATCCGTAATTATAGATACATGGGCACGTGCACCCAACTAGATCAAGCAAGGTACGGGTTTTAAACAAGTTTACAAGACAAGGAGGTGGGATCCAAACCAGGTCTTGGAGAAATGTCCAAAAAGAAAAGAAATACTGATCAAGCAAGGTAAAAGATTAAATTGTATAAACATAACTGACAAGCCATATCATCAATATTATATATATCAGACAAAGACATATCATATATATGTAAAAATTTCACCACACCAAGATCTCAAACAATAGTATTTGAGGGCTTAATCCTGCCATTATAAGATATTGACAAAAAGTGACTACGTGAACTGCCTCCTCATGTAAGTATCTTGATGCACAAAAACAGGATCTTGAGCGTTCTGTGGAGGAATTTGGGGTTGTCCCATTGCAATTCCGCCTTGACCTGGATGAACCGGTCCATGCCATAGATCGCTTCCATCCTTTGTTGAAGTCAAGATGAGATAGTAGACAATCCCAAGAAAAACACTTGCAAGGGACAGTAAAGCAGCTCCAGCAAAAACTCCAGGCTTCATGACATAGCAATAGTAGCTGCCAAAATATAAGTTCTCTTCACCGTGTTGATCATTGAGTGCTGCACCAGTTAACAACAGAAGGAATGCTATGACGAATGTGAACCTGCATAATATGAAGAGAATTTTCACTTTTCACATAAGAGAGTAGCCACCTACAAAAAAGTAGAAATACCTAAAACGAGAAGTAAAGACTTATTTCTAATAAAAACAAGTTGTCTGTTCAAAAAGTTACTTATAATTAACAAGTTTGGGAGAATTAGCTGCTTCAAAGCTATTTTTATGCTTAAACTGGAAAGGCAACGCCAAATTCTTGAAGTTAGACTAACAAGGCTGATTTTAGAATATAGGGCAGATTTTCCTCTATTTAGAATATTATTTCATGTTACCAAAAGATCATTCTTTGTTTTCATTGCCGTCACTTGTGTAATTGAAGAAAGAGTGTAATGACTGCTTAGGAGTTTGAATTTAGAAGTCCGACATTTAATGTGCCTGATTTCATCATTTTATAACCACTAGAGGTTATACAAGTACAAAAATCACAATAATAGTGGGCTGCTACTTTCCTATTTTTAGAATGTATGAAGCCTAAGTATATTATTCACTCATCCTTTCAACCACATATCAACTTAACTTATATTCGTGGAGGCTCATTTATTTTCTTTTATTTGCTCACGGAGTTAGAGATTAACATTTAATCCATATCACCATGTAGTGAAACCCAGTATATTACAGTATGGGTGGCATTCAAATGGAGAATAATACTAGAGGATTGGAATTACCAGGAGACGACAAAGCAGATAAGTGCCAGTGTCCTATTAGAGTTTGATTGATGAGGGCCTTTTTGACAACAAATACACCCAGTGGCAACATTGATGACAATTTGAGCAATCGTGAGAGCTACAGCTGCAGTTAATCCAAGGCCTAGGGCCGGACTCCTTGGATATACACATTCAGTAGGAGAAGGAAATTGAACCTGAGAACCCTGCAGAATAATAAAAAAAATCAAATAACAGCTATATCAAGAATATCATGGCTTATGAATGCTGAAGAAAGGACCAGAGAGAGGTGGAATAAAAGACTGCCCATTAGTTAATTAGCACAGACCAAAACAACTGTCATAGGCAGGGTTTTTATAAGACTGTTAACCTCAATAGTTTAACAACCAACAACTAACAGGATAGGAATGTCTTAGAAGAATGTTTCACTCAATCACCTTTTGAATTTCGTAGAATGGCTGCCTCAGTTTTTTGCTTTTGTGCTTCCAATTCACATCTCAATATCAATATCTGCAAGATTGCTACATGGTGGAATGTCCCAGATGTAATGAGATTGCATCTGCCTGATACCACATTTATGCAACCAAGCTTCCAAGACTACATCTATACCATGTGGCCTAGAGGCTAGAGGTGCCAAGATTCATAATGGACAGCGGACAAAGTTGGATAGTTCGTCACTATAATGTGGGTTTATACACTTTCCCAGGGTTTGGACAATAGGTAAATTAATTAGAGAATGTTGGTTAGCATAGAAAAGCACGATTGACGTAAAATGGGGTTCAAGAAAGAATATCTTGGGAGACTACAGTAAATGTCCTCTTTCGATACCAATATTCTGTCAGGATTAAATCTTACAAGCTCAGAAGTTCGCGTATGATTATTTTTGCTGATTTCAACAAAATTCTACAAATTGAAATGTTATAGGATTGCAAGAATTGCAAGTAAAATGATAAGTTTCCTTAATCTCACATCCTATATCCAGATATCCCGACTTCCAATTAGATTAAAATCACTACAAAATAAAATGTAACCAATACATGAAGCTCGATGAACCCATTTAACATTCCGCTCAGGAAATCAAATTCAGAATGTTTCAGCAATCCTTTTATGCAGCAATATATCATTCATGTGTAACTCAATCTACGCTCAACAGTTCACAAGCTTACAGCAAACACGATTAAGAATCAGAAGACTTAACATCAAAATACTCCTAGTCGATAATTTAACCACCAAGATGGGGTTAAACATCAAGTAATATTCTCAAGGAATGCAGCTCCAGAATTCAAATATTGACAAACTAAATTCATTATCAACCGAAACATCTTAACTTGCTAAAAAGTGACAGGAAAATCCAATCTTCAATATACAATAAGCTTAGAGAATTGCATCATCTGGTCTGAATACTCTAGAATTAGCATATTCTTGAAAAATATTCATTTTTTAATCTTTCAAAAAATTATTTTAAATTCCTAGAAAACGGAACCATATCTCAGCTGTGTGCATAGCTAGTAGATAGGGAGACGAGAAAAGATGATGGAAATTTCCTCATATAAATAGTTATTAATTTGTGAAGGGGGGCGTCTAGTGTAATGAATACATACCTTAATCCTCTTGGCCTCGGCAGCAAAACCTGTAGCAGCTGATAGTAGCCCTAAAAACCCAACAACAGAGCACACTATTATCACCTTCCTCTCCATTAATTCTTCTTTCTCTCTCTAAAAATATGCCAAGATTCTTCTTTCTTGTACGACTGTTAGTTTCTGTTTGAATTGCAATAATTAATTAGTATATAAAGAAGACTGGAATAGGAAGCAGTTCCTGCTCTGCTTCCCAAGTGTTTTTGTCTCTTTATTCGAAATAACAGTAGCAATTCCACTTTTCTTTCCTCTTTTTATGCAGAATAAATACGAAAATGAGTAGAGAGAACAGCCCATAATCTTCTACGAAACTGTTTTGTTTGCTAATCCGAATCTTTCACACTGTGATGATGGAAATAACTCAAGCAGAAATTTAGAAATAAACACGAAATGTTCATTTTTTGCTTTTAATCTTTCCTATTTTGTGGACAATGTTTGGTTAAAGGGTAATTAGCGCAAAACGTCCCACGTTTGTGCAAAACGTCCCTACCTTTTGTTTCTTGGTGTAGAACGTCCTTACCCTTTCCAATTTTTGGTGTGAAACGTCCTTTTAACCATTTTACCCTTCTATTGAAATAAAACAAACACAAAAGAAAAGAAAAATAAAGAATAAATTGCAATTATGGATTCAAACATTTAAAAAGGTGCAAATTAGTCACAAATATGAAAAAATCATCAACCTCTAAGCCGCCACATTTGAAGGCA
>CAIGRF010410269.1:30772-42470 GCA_903798235.1 Fraxinus ornus
TGTCAACGTCCGACGGCTTGGGTGGCCGTAGGCTGCCGAAATTTGGACGCATTTGCGCTGAAAAAAAAAGGCAAAAAAATCGCCACTTTGGACTGATTTGCATTTTTTAAAAAGTTTAGGAGCATATTGCAATTTATTCTTTATTTTTATTTTCTTTTGTGTTGGTTTTATTTCAATATAAGGGTAAAATCGTCAAAAAGGATGTTTTGCGCCAAAAACTGGAAAGGTAAGGACGCTCTGCATCAAGAAACGAAAGGTATGGACATTTTGCACAAAATCGTATAAAGATAATGACGTTTTGCGCTAATTACCAATGGTTAAAAGATAAAGAAAAATTCTCTATTTCCGTGTCACATTATTTTACAGGAAAATGTATTATTAAAAATAAGTTTTTAAAAAATAAAGTCCAAACTTAGGCTTAGCCTAGAGCAATCCTTCGAGTTTACCAAATGCTTGTCACTGCAAAGCCGTAAGATGAGGTTTGCTGTCTAACGTTAACTTACCGTCTTAGCCCTTATTTGATGTAATTAAAAATTAAATTTTAATAAAATTTATGAATTTGTGATTAAAAATTTGTAGATACTATAAGTCAATATGTAAGCAAGATTTTAATCTATTGTTAATATGTGTATTTGGTAGAGATTAAAATCAGATTAAAATTGAAAAATTAGTCGTTATTGTTGAATTTTATTAGACGAGTAGGACTCAATAACGACTATATTTACAGTTTTAATCTGATTTTGAGCCGTACCAAACATGCCCGTAATAGGAAATGAATCAATGATCTATTTGTGTTTGAAAAGTTAATAAAATGAAGGCAATTTTTTAATTTATTGTCAATATGTAATAGGAAAAGATCACAATAAGCTCAATGAGGTCGCGCGCAACTTATCTATGCTCAATACGCGTCTCTTGCGTGTTACCGAGACAAGGAAGCATGCCGTATGAATCACCATAGGCTAACCAAGAAAATACCTTCTATATTGTGACACACTGACAATAAAATATACCAAAAAATAAGGAAGATAAGACTTAACGGCCGTCATGAGGTTCACTTCATCAATTAGCCCTGTTTGATTTTGCTAAAAATATGAAATTTAATAGATTTTGATAAAAAAAAATTAAAAATTAAAAATTAAAAATGTGATTGCAATTTTGATAAAAATTGTGAATCTCGTAAGTTGTATAGTTATTATTAAATGTTGACTTTGACTTAATTTTTATCAGCATTTTTACCTAAATCAAACATATATTGTTTAGTTCACATTATTCTCTCTTTTATTTCTAACAACACATTTTTTAATAAAATAATATTACATGCAAATTCAAAATGTTTTCTTATTTTTTAATCACACATTCTTCGTTAAAATACTATTGCAAAATATCCATAGAAGAAATTAAATTATGATTTTGGTGTAAGGGGATATAATGTCACCATGAGCTCATAATCTATTCCATGATTAATAATTTAGCAACTGACCCTATATTCAAAAATTAAATTTCACTCGAGTATGATTTATATTTACTATCATATGTAGTAGGCCGGCTTATGAATTAAATGAGAAAAGTGATGAATAATACAACTAAAAATTTATTATTATCTTGAAAAATCATCATTAAAGTTACACAGTCACAACACCTAATTCTTACACGTTTTATAATTGATACTAAGCTTATAAAGTTTCGATTAATAAATAACTTTGTTTGAAACATAAATTTTTTTTTTATTAATTAAAGTTGAAAATAAATAAATTACGAGTTGCTTTCTAAATCCAAATCTGTAGAAAATAAAAGTAACATTAACTATTTTTCAAGTTTAGCTCTAAAAGCAATGAATTATTTGGATATTAATAAGTTTGAACTTGAACAAAAACAAGTTTCAAAGCTGTCCAAACAGTTCCTTGATCGTTCCGTTAATTTTGACGGTAGCCGTCCAAAATTTGGACCGTAACCGGGTACTCCGTAGTACGGGGTAGGTGTGGACCAGTAGGAAAGGAGACAGATTTTTTCATTTTTATACACAGTCGCCAACCAACTCCACACTATAAGAAGGGTTTCTCTCAATTATTTGGATATAAGCTCCGTATTTCTATTTTCTCTCTCTAAAATCTGTTAGTAAAAGGGTCTGTGATTTGTATGGCAGCAGCCAATTTACACAGTCGGAAACTGGCGAGCTTCGGAAAGCGATTTGTAAGTCAGATCGTTCCGCGTGATTCTACTCTACTCCCAACCACTTTTCTCTCTCTCAGGTATATAGTGTATGTATTTTCGTTGTTGATGCTTGATGGTGAAGTTTAACTACTGATTTTACTGTGTTTTTATTCCGATTACTCTGCATCTCTGTAGAAAACAATTAATCCGTGAAAGTAGTGCTTTTTCTGGATTTCTTTTCCCCGGAAACAATTTACACGCGCGAATTTTTTTGTGCTCGTGTGTACAAAGTCGGAGCGGTATTTTTTGAGAAATTTTTTGGATTATCAGAATTAAAAGTTACGGTGCTGCACAAAGACACACACGCATGCGAATTTTGAGTTCACCGGGCTTATTTTAATGGTAATTTTGCCATAATATTTTCACACTTTTAGTGTGTTGAGTTCTCGTTTTTCTTTCCTTCTTTCATCCATTTTCTGCCCGTAAGTCCAATTTACGAGAATAATGCTATCTAGCAGTATTATATGCGACTATAATTTAACTTGAATTTACATTTAAATGAATTTTTCATTTAATGTGACGATATTGTTAGCTAAATTAAATAGGTAGCATTACTCAATTTATTATGGGATGTTCCGAGATATTTCTTACCTAAAATATTAAAAGACTACTTTTCGTAATTGGTGGGTGACAGTGGATATTGACAAGTTATTGCCACCTAAGAGCATTTTTGGTGACTACATTTTTATTTCCAGTTGCTTTCGTGAACTTATCTTAAAAGTAGTGTACTTATTTTAAAAATAAATAAATTACTTTAGTTACTATAAGCAGCACGAACTCAAAAAAATAAGCATAAACCACAGTGGTATATTATGGAGGTAATTTGAATATATTTTCCTCATTTTCCATATAATTTTGCCCTTTTCTTTTAAATTTGTTTACGTGTTACTCTTGACACCCATATAAGCCTTGTACTTTATTTGCACAATAGGTAGAAAATGAGTCGCCCCTTAAATTTACTAACTGAATTTTTAATATTAATTGAGATTTATGAATAAATTTTTGATTAGTACTTCGCCTGAAAATGGGGAATTTGCCTAATCAGAACAAATTCTTAAATTGGGTGCTTAAATGGGGATTTTCCCGAGAACGGCCAAGTAGTATAAATTCAAGCTCCGTTACTTGAGATGTAATGCCTAAAGATTACCTCTTTGTGCTTGGAAATGTTGAGATCATGTTAAAGAAGTCTAGAAACTCAACTTTTAGGGTTAATAAAGATGAATTAGGTGCAATATAAGGATAATAAAGGTGAATTAGGTACGATTCATGGCCCACATCAATCGTTAAGAAAAATGTGTACTGCCTAACACTTTGACATGTTGGGTTGGAGTGAATGAGCCTTTTTGAAGCAAAAACGTTGGTAATGATTTGTTGGATGCCTCTCACTTCATATGGTCTTGAGCTTGTTCAAGGATATTTCTTGTGCACCTACTTTTTCATGGTCCTTGGCTCCTTGCCATAGATCTGTCATACATACATATACTGTTAGTAGGTACTGACGTTGAAGAAATTAGAGATAACTATTTATATATAAATTTAGAGTGAGTTTATGGGTACATCCGAGGCCGGCACTCCCTCCAATATGGACACCCCGATGGACACCCGAATGTACAAGTAGATTATTCCATAAATTTAATAATTGATTGAATTTACTTTCTTTTAAACCATAAACAAATTTACCTGATATGGTTGTAAACTTGTAAATTTCTTCCATCTTAGTCCTTGATTCGAGGTGTTATATCTCTTGCACACTGCTGAATTCGTTGCCGACTCTTGTCTGCCGGATTAAATAAGAGTAATATACTATTGAGTTTTGACTTCAAAATTAATTTTCTTTTGGGTCCCCTATTTGAATTGAACATTTATAAAATAATTAATATTATGACCACTATCTCTTCTTTTTTAATATGAGGATCCCACTACCATCTGATAGGATGTGAAGTTATCATCATTGTTTGTTTTGCATGTATCTTTGGTTTGTTTACACTTTACAGCTTTTCTTTCCCCCGTGTCAAACATCAAACTGTGGAAATGTGCTAATATCTTATGTTCATTAGTAAAAAAATAAAGCTTGGTTGGTGGCTAGTCCTTATCTCATTATTTGTTTTTTCCTGATCGTGTGACCAATATCCCAACCCTATGGACACTGAATGTGTTACAAAAATAAACATTTTCACTAACCTATCAGAGTTTATTATTATAGGGTTTTCAGGTTTTTTTTTTTTCGGTATGTTTTTATCTATTTTATGTTCGCTAAATTTAGGCTCTGTTTGATAGGGATTAAAATTGAAAATATGGTCGTTATTGGGTCTCACTTGTCTAATAAAAGTCAACAATAACGACTAGTTTTTCAATTTTAATCCGATTTTAATCTCTACCAAACAGGCTCCTAATTATTATGATATAAATCGTCCCTAGTACATGTCAAGTTTTAATCCGATTTTAATCTGTACCGAACGAGCCCTTAATTTCATGCATAGGGATCGATGGAGGGTAGCAAATTTAGTTTGGAGTGAACTATAAATTTTCCTTCTAGGAAGAATTAAACAAATGCCATGTGCCTAGATTTACTGCCATGTTCCAGTATTCTCCTTGAATGATATGATTATTTTCTCCGTATGATATAACGTGAATCCTTTTTCATTTTTGATTCTTGTTTCTATTAGTTATTGCTGGGTGATTATTAAATTGTGATGATTTTACCTCAACTTGTAGGAGGGGGGTGCACGTTTCGGTTTATGACAAGAACCCAGAGGAGCATGTCCGCCCTACTGTGGTACCAGATGATGTAATCGCACCCAAATCTGACAAATATTGGTCTCCTAACCCGCAGACTGGTGTGTTTGGCCCAGAAACTGATCACAAGCCAACTGCAGGCACTGCTGCAACTTCAAGTGTTGGTGAAGATTCAGTGTTGGAACAGAAGGCCTTTTACCGTCCTCTTGAGGTTGAGGATTTGGAGAAACCGCCCCATTCTTGAGTTATCGTATTATAAATAAGTTCATCGCGGAGGCTATATTCACGAGCTAGAATATATACATATATATGTAGTACAGTGGAATAATACTAGTAGCTAGCCGGAACTCACTTCTTAACCTAAGGCTGTTACTACTTAATTGTGTACCTATGGTTGGATGTTATATCAGTATCATGCTTTGTGAAAGAATTTGGTTACTTTTGTCACTTTATTCTTATGGAACCAAAGTGGTTATGGCTTCTCACTTTATGAAGAATATAACTTTTGCGTTAATTAAGAAAAAATCAGTTAGGTTGTCAATGTTATCGGTTAACCAGAGTCACATATATGGGTCATCGTCCTACATCGATTAAGTTGAACGCTAATGCCATGTCTTTCCCGGGACCTTGGTACCTCAAATGATCATGTTTGGATAGTAATTCCCAAAAAGAGAACATGCGACAAAATTTGCCGGTTGTCACATCTAACATGTCAAAGATTTAGGATCACAAGGAGCCTAGATTGAGGATAAGATGAGAAATCACAAATTGACAATATTTTTGTTGACAATAGCAAGAAGCAAACACATGTTGAATCGGTTTTTACCTGTCATAAATTGTCCAAACCTGCCACTTTTTTGGCAAAAAATATCGCAAGATTAGACTGTGTAATGAAAGGCGCCTTGATTTTGGCATCACTCGCGAGAAGGCACTCTTTAGCCTCAGAAAAAGTATCATCATCTTATCAAAATACACCATGTCCCTATTCTGAGGTCCACATTCCCCCCATCTAAAACCTTGGATATGTGGATTAGACTACATGAATGTTGATATGCATAAAAGTCCGAAAAAATCTACGTTACATGTGGCACCCTTCTGAAAATTAGGGGCCCGTTTGTCAGAAACTACTTTTGAGACTAAAAAATTGCTTTTGAATTTGTTTGGATAATTTTCTAGTGTTTTGATTGACTAAAAGAGTTTTTAAACGAAGTTGACATAAAGTAACTTTATCGAAAAACTCTTTTATAAAAAACAGAATCAACTTTAAAAATTTGAAGTACACGGTCTACACATTACCATAACAATTCGTCAACATGGAAAGTGGCTCATCTGAAAACGGACTAGCAAATCATAAATGATAAACAGTAAAAGTTCATCCATTCGCCTTGTATTTTGATTCGCAAAAGCAGAAAAATCACACACGAGAATATATTCATGCTTGGTGTCGTTAAGAACAAGTGCAAAGAGCAAGGGAATCTAACAATCCTACTACTACTTTTTTTTTTGATGCCCAGATATTCCAGATTTTTATGCCAGACTAAATCCTGGACTTCCAAGACCCTTGCCCCTAGAACCTTGGAGGAGGTAAATCACGGGATATGCCTCAACTGGTTCTCAGGTTCCCCTAACCAATTGTACACTTCTGCGCACAAGGAACAATCCTACTACTTTCATGGTACATTAAGTGGCTTAAAGAGAAACGAAAGTGTAATGAAAGTTACGCAACAAAAAATAGTCATTCAGATGCTTCCTATTAATCAGCCATATCACCATCTAGAGAATTTCTCAATATTTTGATTCACATAGATGTGAAAGTCATTGAAAAGCAATATGCACTACCACATGACATAGGCATATTAAGGATTCCCAACTTCAACGGAAGAGAATTTAAGACAGACAGACATGGGATTTGTTCATGAAATATACAGCAAAAGGGAGAGAACTTAAAAATCGTTATTTTTTGAAGCAGTGTCACAGTAATAGCCTCTTGGAATGCAGAAATTGAACTCCTTTCTAGCCAAATAATTACATCAAATTGCATATTTTGAGTGGAAATAGCAAGTGATTCAACTGGAAAAATCTTGGGAGTTCAACTTTTGAGTTAAAATAATCTTGAACCGAATTTCATTTATTATTGATACGATGTTACCAATACAAAAAAAATAACATGCACCATGACAATTTACATTAGAAAAGTGATGTTATGAGAAATGAGAAAGTATTGAGTTTTCTACTGGACTAGCATTGAAGCAAATTACAGCAATGTTTTAAATATGTCAGTAACTCAGACTATATTTCATCTATATCCAAATTATGGAAGTCATACTCTAATGTGATCTAGGTAAATTCAAAAGAAAGGGAAAACTATATAAATTGTTCTGATTTCCATATCATATCCTCTAAGCCTCACAATCCAAACCGGAATTAGGACAAATAGACGCTTCCACCCATATCTCGTCTTAGAATTTTTTGGTAGCTTGTTTGTCAGTAGTGTAAAGGAAGTAATTGGCGCCTTCTGCTCATTTATTACTGATATCTGATCTCTAAATGATTTAGGATTCATTTGACAAGGCTTCGGAAAAGTCAAAAACTACTTCTAAGAGTTAATTTTGAACACGTTTTGATATTTTTCTGAAAGTACTTTGTTGGACTAGAATATCTTTTAGAGAAATGAAATGATTGTTTATCACTTAAGCATTAAATGGTCCTTCAAAATGGACTCTCCAAAGTAAAATGATTCATACTTTAATTGCCAAAAAACAAATAGAAAAGGAAATTTTCATATTTTTCAATCCAAGTGCAGATATTCTGAAAACCACATTTCCCACATTTAAAAATGATAGCAACCAAGTTGCTCACACATATCTCAATTTTAGAATGCATGACCAAAGTTTTAGTCGAAAGTTCTTTGTATTTACACATTAGACTCCTGTTTCTAATAATTAAACCTAGAAAACATTTTTCTCAATTGATATTAATGATTGGCCTTTAGTAATATTGATCCCAAAACGTGTTAATAATTATTAAAGATTATTAACCAAACAAATACTAGTTATGAGAAGACCAATTACATTTTAGAGCTTTTACTGAACACATGACCCTGCTAGGGACCGAGTTTCTTTTCAAACCTCGAGGCATCCTAAATCAGCCACACCACAAGGGAAGTAGCAAATCTGAGGAAAAGAGCCAATTAAAGCATCATTCCAACTAAGCAGCCAAATTGTAAAATAAATATTTGATAAAAAAATCATCACAAGAAAAATTAGAACAAATGAGTCGATGACAATTTGCAGCCAGAAATACAGGAAAAACACGAGAAAACAGGAGTTATGAAAATTAAGGACTTAGTGACTTACTTGAGCTCCTCAATCTTGTCCAGGATTCCTGACAAACCACGAGTATCAGTAGGGCTCTTCATATCGACTCTAGTGGAAGTCTTTTGTAATAAGAAGCAGATAACCACAGTCCCAAAACCAACTAAAGCTTAGTGAATATGCTAATAATGTCTCTGTTCAAGAACCATCAAAGCAGATTTCAGCATTTCTCTGGCTTTTCTATCTGGTGAACATCCAAAAGATTCCATCTCACTATATATCTTAGGGACCTGACAGGCAAACAACAGAGGAAACTTTGATTAAAGCAGGTATAAATTTAGTGTGTTTGGTGCACATTAAAATGAAAGAATGCATTTTTTTGAAGTGATGTGATGAGAAATATGTGGTTGAAAAAGAAGGAAAAATTATTGATGTGATGGAAAATATTATTTTATTGAAGAATGTGTGGTTGAAAATGAATAGAAGAATGAAAATGAAAAAAATAATGTGGGACAAACAGGGGCTTAAAAGCCGAACTTCTTTGTTGTCCATGCTTTTAATACTAATAACTGGAGGGCATCATCTTCCGGTACAAACCCCAAAAAAGTTGCAAGATACAGCCAAATTTTATGGGGCATTGAATATTAACTTGATGTAATTAAATAACATTCTCGGCCAAATAAAACTCATTCTTCTATTTTCCATTTATTCCTTTCTATTACATTAAGGTTCACAAACTAAAGAAAGTCATCAGAAAGAGATGGGAATTGCAATTCACAATAAAGCAAAACTTTGCATATGGAGGAAGGGGGCGTTGTTCAAATGTAAAGTTCTGATGGAAGTATTTGGGTATCTCAGGGAATTCAGAGGGAGTTCAATGAAAGTAAGGAGGGTTCAAAGACAAAACTTATATAGAAGACAAATGATAATATATTACCTGTGAATCAAAGAGCAACACTGACTGAGTAGCTATCTAGCATTTTCGAATGTTAGCCTGCCACCTTGAGAACACTAGAGATTTAATTCATCCATTGTAAATATGAAAAAGACTAGTGAAGATAGAATAAAATAGCACATTTGATGATAGTCAGCTTCAAGAAGAGATAGCACGCACCAGATCAAACTTCCGAGCCCTTATAAATGCCTTCATAAGTGTACTGTAGGTAACTACATCTGGACTAATGCCCTTCAAGAGTGATAACACCACTATCAGTAAAGAAAAATGCATATTTAAGCAATGATTAAATCATTGAGCTAAATCTTACGCTCTCTCTTATGTGATGATAAATTGATAGTGCCTCCATATGCCTTCCAGCAGTACCAAAAGCATTGATCAACACATTTAGCATTATCAGGTTTGGTTCCATTCCTTCTGCTTCCATGAGTTGCAGAACCCTAACAGTTTGTTCACACAAGCCCTGCATTGTAAATATGACAAAATCACTAGGCGTACAAGCCAAGATCAAATTTTGTCAGAAGATACGTAGATTGAACAGGGATAAAGTCACCTGCTGAGCATAAGCATTTGCCAGAACACAAAATATGCTCGGTGAAAGCTCTAGACCTTCCAATTTTAATGCGTTTATGCAATCTTCAGCATTTTGGAATTTCCCATAATGCCCATAAATATCAACCAAAACGGCATAAATTGCTCCACTCCTCCGATGTCCTCTGCCTTTCATATTCTCAAAAATATTCTTCATGCTATCCCACTTCCCCTGCTCCCCTAAGCGTGTTATTATAGTTACGAAGATCTTCGGATCAGGGTATATCCCTTGTTCCTGCATCTTATTAAACAGATCCAGAGCACTAGCCAAGTTCCCGAATTTGCAATTCCACCGAATCAACGAATTCCACGTCCTGATATCAGGCACCATACCTTCTTGTTGCATTCTCTCAAAAAATTTCAATGCTTCTTCTAATTCTCCGTATTTTCCAAATGTATCAATGATGCTGTTATATATTCGCCTATCCATTGGTATCCCCATCTCCCGTATCTCCCCCACAATCGCAATTGCTTTCTTCCACATCCCATTGTCTCTGTAAAGTTCAATAATCTTACTGTACACAAAAGAATCCGGCTGGTAGCCCTTCCTCTTCATCTGAGAAATAACTAACCAAGTATCCTTCAACCTACCCGCGTGAACATAATAGTCAATAAGGATTTCAAATGTTTCGCGATCCCTTACCAAACCCGAACCATCCAATACTCTCTCGACTTTATCCGCAAGCTCTAAGAGGCCTTTTCTCAAACAATTTTTGAGCAATGCATTAAACACTTTAATTCCTGGCCTACAACCCGAAAGTATCATTTCATTGAAAATTGCATCCGCTTCTAAAGTCCTGCCAACACTTCCAAGAGCTTTTATCAAGCAAGTGTAAGATATTGAATTTGGGTGGTACCCTAGAGCCTCCATTTGTGATAGCAATACCATGGCACTATCAATATCCCCTTCTTTGCACAACGCACATATTGTTTCATTGTATGAATCACGAGAAAGCTCCTTCCCAGTACTGTAAAAATCATTCGAATGCTCAGAAATTGAGCTGTGACTGGAATTTAAAGAAGACATAACTGATTTCGAGCCATGTCTTCCGACACTGTTTCGTTGTATATAGGAAAAAATTACAGTTTTGAAGTTTGACTTGTGATTGACGAATTTAAAAACAATTTGACATAAAGGTGGGAAGCCGTTAAATTTTGCAACTGAATGTGATTTACTGGCTGGCAAAATCTGCAACAACTCCATGATTTTGACTTAAGACACTCCCAAAATCTCAATACACTCCCAAAATCTCAATAGAGGATATTGTCCGGGAACTTCGAAACTGGAGAGGAAATATTTCCATTATGGCCTTTGTTTGAACATGAAGGTAAAAAAAAAAAAAAGGGATAAAATTGTGAAGTCAAGCCCCCTTTTGTACAAATTTTCATTTTCATTATCATTCTTTTACTCATTTTTAACTATATATTCTTCAATAAATTAATATTTTTCATTACATCAATAACTTTTTATTTTTTTTTAATCACACATTCTCCATCAATCTATTATTCCAAAATACATTCTTTCAAAATAATGTAGCTCAAACATGTTAGAAAATAAAATATAATATAAAAGAAGATGAAAAAGAGAAAGATAGTAAGAGACTATTGAATTGTTACATCTTTTCTTTCTAAATTGATACTGAATACAAGGCATATATCCCTATTTATAGAGAAATTACATTGAGATAAAAAAGATAAATAACTTAAATATTACGAGAATCAAATCAAATCGAAGTAATTTGAGAAATATGAAAATCAAATTAAGATAATATCCAATCAAGATAATATTGATTTTATATTATCTTCAATAAAACACACCATAAGTATCAAAAGCCAAAAATACCATCATCTTGTGCAAAGTGTTTGAGTGGAGAGGAAAAGGAAAAAAAAA
>CAIGRF010410348.1:0-13841 GCA_903798235.1 Fraxinus ornus
AGATGTTTTGTAACATTGACATCATTTATTGAGTTTCACCTAATAACACATTATGTAATAAATTAGGCTATAATTCCATTTTAAAAAAATTACGAAATGTCAATATTTTAGAGCCCGAATAAGTGTGTAAAATACACTTATCACTCAATATCCAAAATTTACGTTTCAACGTCAAATATATAAAACTAAAAATTAAAACTCATATAACATGGTTCATCGTTCTCCTAGTACATAAAAAAAATAGCCTAGCATATTATGAAACAGAAAATAAAAGGAATATTGAAGAATCGACATCACTCAAATAATTCTTGAATTGATTCTCGTGTTTTTGGACTCGATCTTCGTGTTCTTAGCTTCTTCTATGCTCCGGAAGCTTTTCAAAATATGTTGTAATGCATGCCCTTTACTTCTGGACTGCCTTAGGGTTTTGAAAGGTGCCCCAAGATTCGTTTCCATAAGAGTTGTATTCAAATTAGGAAATCAAAAATTTTCCTCGATTTGGCCTGGGTGGACGCCAGTAGAAAATGGGGCGACCATCGAGGCATAAAATTTTGCTCATGTTGTTGAGGTATAGGGTCAGGCGGCCACCTAACTAATATAACTGGGTGGCTACCCAGTCAGAAAAATTCTTCGAATTTCCCTTTCAGCCATTTTCTTCATTCTTTATTCCATCTTGGTCCTCCACATCAAAGTACTTCAATTTTAGTCTTCCAACTTTTACTCAAATGCATATTAGTCTTCAAACTTTGTATTTGATACAATTGAACCCCTTTCCACTATCTTTGCATTATTTTCTCCAATTCTTCATCAAACATTGAGTTCTACCTACAAAAATAAATATAATACAAGTTAGGTAGTATTTTATCCAAAGAATAGTAAAGTATCATCGTTTAGGACCTCGAATAAGTGTAGTAACTACACTTATTAGTCCACAAACTTTGTATTTGATACAATTGAACCCATTTCCACTATCTTTACATTCTTTTCTCCGATTCTTCATCAAACATTGAGTTTTACCTACAAAATGAAATATAATACAAGTTAGGTTGTATTTTATCCAAAGAAAAGTAAAATATCATCGTTTAAAACCTCAAATAAGTGTATTAACTACACTTATCAATGCTCAATCCCAAAATGGACAAGAAGTCCCAATTTGTTACTTTATTTTTTGCTATAATAACATTTTCGAACAGAACTGATATTGTAGCTAAGCAAAATTAATAAACTAATTAACCTTTTCCAGTTAAGAGTTGAACAGAACCAAAATTAAAATCGCTACCGACCCCCCCATCCCAACCCAAAACACGAGTGTCATTAACTCCCCATAGTCAAACAACCACTGTTAGTCTTATGCCTAGCGAAGCAGGACCCATACGTGGCCCCAATTAGGTTACGCGACAAGCGATTCGGGGACCCCACATTCCATACACTGACAGGGATGACCCAGTCCCATACGGATGACCCCCTTTAAGAAGTTTGAGTGACCCAGTGTAGAAGAGGTTGGCCGACCCCATTGCACGCGAACTCCATGGCAAGAGCAAATCCAGGGCGAGGTAGTGATGAATCTTGAACAGATCTTGTACCTTGCAAATGATAAGACAACTCACTGCCACTTCCGTTGTCGCAAACCTATTTTGTCAAGTCTAAGCCATAGGCTAGGCCATGTGATTACCAAAGTAGTACTAGCATTTAAGGTTGTGATCGATTGATGCTCATGATTGGAAAGGTCAATCCTATGGATAGAGCTACATGCATCATCATCCAATGGCCTCCATTCACCTTTCCCAAGTATAAAAGCTCACACTTAGTACCATTCGAAGGAAATGAAAGTTTAGACTCTCAAAGTTATATTCTTTCCATACATTTAACTCATTCACTCCCAAAACTGACTCCCTTTTTCTCATTGGAGGCTCACGTTTAAAGCTCTCCTATACTCATAATTATTTTTCGAACTGACTTGGCCATCGGAGTGCGCACGACAAATTCCACCCCTTCCGAAGAAGGCCACGTGTGCCTAGTGGTTTGTCCAAGTGTGTAGGAATCTAACTTTCATGGATGTAAGAGATATTGAGATATGTCAGCCACCTCATTCGTACATTTTTTTGGGGTCAATAGATTGATGCCATCTTTAGGAAATTCAACACTATAACCACGAACATCGTTGTGGTAAAGGTCATCGAAAGCAGAATCTTGAAGAAAAGCCTAGTTCTTGAAGAAAGAACCATTGCAAAGAGAAATCACCTAAAACACCTATTTTTAGCTCCAAGTCAAATGCATATTATGAGTTCTAGCCACTACGAGTCGAAGGCAAGGTGGTACCGCCGCGCACTTAGACAGAAAGTAGGGGAGATTGCTGTAAATATAAGAAACATGGCCCGACAGAATGGTACCCTGCAACATCTACTATTGCAGATGCACAAGCGGGCAGGATACCAAATGCCTTAGTATTGAGTGTTTCCCCAAGAAGGCGAGGAAAACGACACGACGACCTACCCCCAAATGTACAAAAGAGAGATCAGTCTAGTAGAGCCAACTATGCTACTAGCCGACCTAGTCGTAATGTGCAACATGAGGGAAACTTCATCCCCAGAATATGCTTAAGAACGTGAACCCCAAAGATCCACCAATATTTTTGATCGAATTAGACCATGAAGGCTTAGAAATAGGTCCCACCAACCTCCTCCGTTCAAAGGGAGCAAGAACAATATCAAGAATATAAACCTTAGGGAGCTCCTTCACCTAGAAATAGGTAGGAGAGAAGAGACGAGGTTAACTTACGAAATCAAGAGAAAATGTCACAATCCCCTTGATATCAAGTGGAGGAAGATAATTCTGACGTTCCATGTAATTCCTTTGAGTTAGATGATGATGACGAAAGTCTGCTATTCTCCTAAGAGTTGAGAAGCGCCCCAGTTCCAAGCCAACTCATACCATAAAAAATACCCAAATATGAAGGAAAGAGTGATCCGGTGAAGCACCTCAACAACTACACGACCCATATGTCTCTACGAGGAGTTTTACTAGTGCTAAAGTATAGAGTGGGCTGCAGAGATTTGGTATATTTGTATCCCAACCAGCAACATTAGGAGCTGGCCAGACCTCTAAAAGGTCTTTTTGAACCAATACTTGTCTAGTAAAGAAGGGGAAGCCCCCATCCAGAGGCTACAAAACATGAGCCAACAAGCAGGTGAGACTTTGAAAAGCTACTTGGCTCACTTCATGGACAAGATGACCTATTGTGAGCAAGTTACAGATAGCGAGCCCTTTTGCTCTAAGAGAAGGCCTCAACATGAACGCCATATTCTGGTAGGATGTGCGAAACAAGAATCCTACTTTTTATGATGCCTTGGTAGAAATGATGAGGAGTGAGATTGTCAACAAGGAACTGATTGATCACCTCAACCAGACTTTGCTGGGGCTCCCAACGAAAAGTAAAGTAATGAATATGTCAAATGTATATTCATTATAACTAAATACACAAAATAATTAATGATAATATTGTTCGAATGATTCAAATGATTAATAAATAAAATACGTATTGAAAAATCAAAAGTATGGTTTATTGAAATAATTAAATACATATTAAAACACTAAAGTAAGGTAGTATTGAAATAATTGAATTATAGTAAGGATAAAATCATTCAAAAATAATTTTACCTTGATATAATATTTAATATATCATAATGTAGAAAAGTAAGGTCTACACGGTAAACTACATATCCGGTATATGTTGTAAATCCAGTATTTGTTAAACTTACCGGATATGCAACTTACCGTATATGCAACTAACATAACGTAACGGATATGTAACATACCGTATATGTAACTTACCGAATATGCAACTAACATACCGTATATGCAACAAACATACTAGATTTGTAACTAACATACCGTATAAAACTGGAGGACTTGATGAGTGAAAACTGAAAAAATGAACAGTAACATCTCATTGGTTACTATTACATCTATAGTAATTTCAAAGTGCCCTTTTTATATAGTAAGGACATGATAGTGGCATTAAAATGACTTTTTATCAGTTAAAATATATAAAAATTCTTGGAATATAATATAATTATTCAAAGTTAAATATGTGTTGGAAATTTTTTTATATATCCTTTACGAAACCAATTGGTGTTTAGGGATAAATCCCACTTCGAATAAAGATGAAAACATAGAACAATTTATAAGAGTTTGGACTACTCATCTTAACAAAGTTGACCTTTTGAGATGAAACCCCAAATCTTAACATTTGGAACGTGAAATTCCATACCCTATTTTTCCATTGCTAGCAGTATTACCTTTTGACGCGTGAACTGATGCTCTCTTTTATAAGGCGAAGAATAGTGCAAGGGAAAGCAAATGGTGGTCCATTTTTGTGAAACTAGGCACTGTACCTTGCAGCACTTGATTAATCAGACGTCAGTGGGTTTGTATTGTCGATTTTAACATCTTGCAAGTGTATGGACCGTAAAAAATAATAAAGTGAACCTATAAATCCAAATATCGTTCTTATGAGGAGTAGTATCTAACAAATGATTCAAACTACTAACTTTAATTTCAATAAAACATAATTTTTTTATTTTTGGAAAATTGGAAGAATATGCCTATGTTTAAAATGCAATCCTATTTAATATATGTAATGCATAACAAAAATAAATAAATAAAAAGTTTAAGGTTAGAAAATTAGATTGTTTCCTATTAGTTCTTGATTTATAGTCTCAAAATCGACTTTGGGCAATGATTTTTCATGAATTTTTGAATAGATCTTTGGAGGTCTTGTTCAGTTTGCGTAGATTGTCTTTGCACCATATTTCACACGCCCTCCAAAATATTGTTTTGCCTTCTTGAATATGGTATAACTTGCATAAATTACCCAATCTCAACTATGAATACTTCGATCTCCTCATCTTTTTTAATCTCAAAATAAATGAAGTTGGAGCTTTCCAAGATAATTCTATCTTCTGTGAATACTAGGCACCTTTATGATTAATTTCTCGATTTCCACGTGCTTTTCTTCTTTAGTTGTTTCTCGGGTTTACTAATGAATATATCATCCACAAGAATGTTACTTAACTCAGCCGAAGTTATTTGATCTACAATTCTTTTATAGTTTTGCATGATGATGTCTCCCGTAACTATTTCATCATCATCAACTTATTCTTCATATGGACCATCGAAGATAGCTCTCATTCCTCTAAAGTTGTCAACAACAAGCCATTTTTAGTATAATGCAATGCACCACAATATTCACAAGTCGGTCTAATCTCCTAAAAAACAATAGATTTGATATTTAGTCCATTCGGCAAGCCATCCTTATCAAATATGATAGGGTGATTGAATCCAATTTTTAAGTTCTTGCTTGATAAGAAAATCTCCAAAAAGCATATCACCTTCATCTAAGTCGGGATCAATCATTGCTCTCTTGCTTATGTTCATTTACTGTCAATGAAACAAAGAAGAACAAGTAGATCAATTTAAAAAGTAATGGAAAAAGACTCAAACCAAAATAAGAAATATTTAAATAGAAATAGTCCCTAGAAATGACGCCAAAAACTTGTTTTTAATTTTATATCTCATAAGTGTACGGATAGTAACAAGTAATAAAGTAAACCTATGAGCCTGGATAGGTGATGATTATTATTTAATAATTGATTAATAATTCATAACTTCAATTTGATCGAAAATAAATAAAGTAGTTATTTTTCTTTTTCTTTTCTATTTTAAATATTTTAAAACAAATATAAGTGATTTTTTAATATGATGGTGTAAGTGTTAGGATTCATGATTTTACCATAGTTATCCCCTTAATCTCAATCACCAAGTTTTATGCAATTGATTATGTTTACCCGATCGAATTCTTCTAACATATTCAATTTGTCGCTCTCGATTTCTCATTGAGTTTATTCTACTATGTCAATTCCATATCCCTATATGAATCCGGATAAACTTTAGTTACATGCATTAAATCTCTAAGAATTCATGTTACAGTTGTATTAACTAGTATAAATATTCTACGTTTTCATATTAGTTCCTAGTTTTTACTACATGATCTAAACAAATAATCCGTTCTACTTAATTATTGCTCACAACATCAATACATTAGTGGCCAATTAATCCAAGCATTAAGATTTGAAGTAAAAACAATTCACACAATTTATNTCATTTATACTAACCAATGGCAACATTCACTTACTAAAATGTTGCCAAAAGTCCCTTTTAGCAACATTTATCAACAAATGTTGCCATTTTAATGTTGCGAATGACTCTTTTTGTTGTAGTGCGTTCTAAATTTATTATGAGTCTCAATACTGCACTAATTATCTAATTGTTTGCTAAGCAATTAAATAATGCAATGAGAATACGAAATTAATCAATAAACACAAGTAACACTTAACTACTCATCTTGATTTCAAATAAACGATAGAGTAAATCTTCGTCTAATACAGAATTGGATCTAAACTATCATGATTTCGTATAAATTACAATAAGAATAATGAAAAAAATTTCACTTGAATCATAAAATAATACAAGTTGAAATCTTCAATTTCTTGATTTAATTAGCCTTTTATTCTTTCTAAGGTTTGATCTCCTCCTTCAAAAGTGCTAAATTGAAATCTTTTAATTAATTTGATGTTTAGAATGTGTAATTTTAGGCAAGAGAGAATCCTTTATTTAATGTGTAGCCCATGTTTGTATTAAGAGTTAAAAATCATGTCGAAATCGCTTCCCAATTTTAAATCAAGAAGAATTTTGATTAAACAAGGAAATTTTGGCAAATGTCCCAGTTTTACCCTACGTACCCGCACCGTATCACTCTCTACGACCGTGCCCGCTATATCATTTGCTCTTAAGTGATTTTTCAGCAAGCCGGCTCATCTGTGTCAGCTATAGTCTCGTGTGCTCGTTGGTTTGTGTGGTTTCATCCCTAAGTAGATTTCTGTATTTTGATCACAACTCTCTCCAAATGAGGTGATTCAAAGTGTATTGGAAAGATAACTCGAAATGTTACATTTTTTTTAGAATTATAATTTAAGCCCCCGTTTGGACCCAATTATTTAATGTTTTAATTTTTTGACTAATGTGTGGTTGAAAAGAAGAAAAAGTTTCGGATTTATTTGTAATATTATTTTATTGAAGAATGCGAAAAGAAGAGAGAGAAAAATGATTATAATTTTAATGGGGGCTAAACAGTGGCTAGACATCTCAAGTATCCTTGATTATGGGCCATAATGTTTATTCATCCATTTAAGACTTTCCTAGAAATATTGTAACCAATTGAATTCTCCGATTCGAATGTTTCCTAAATCCGAAAAATGGGTTCTAATCTAAGGCTAAAAATTTAGAGAATAACTTCTTTTTTTTTTGTTGGAAATTAATTTGTGAAAATATTTTGGGTATATTTCACTCACTTGACTTCTAATTGCATTCAGTTGATCATATGTGATTTTCAATCATCGTTTTGTGATTCAAATAAATTATTGAATATTTGCAATTTGGTCCCTGAACTTTGAATTTTTTCATGTTTCGCCCATTTTTCGTTCATTTCTTCCAAATTCGTTTCTAATCATTGAGTTTCACCTAACAAATAATATAAACACAAAATTAAACTACAATTCATCCCATTCACATACAAATACACCAATTTAATAACCTAAATAAGTGAGCAGGAACTGCCATGGATTGCCCGCCATGCGGCTTAGGCATGCTAGACCTTGGTTCCAAGGCCTAGTGGTCTATAGGGCCAGCATGCATTTCTGGCTATAGGCAAGGGCAGAGGTTATCAACCTGCAATGTTTTTAAATTTTTCTGAATTTTTATAAAAAAAAATTAATACATATATTTTGTGCTTATTTGAGCCCCCTTCCCCCCTTTTGTTTAGCTAAAAATGTATTTTGGAATAGTATATTAATGAAGAATGTGTGATTAAGACATAAGGAAAATTTTTGAATTTGTGTGTAATATTATTTTATTGAAAAATGTGTGGTTAAAAAAGGGGCAAAAATATATTTTGAAAATAATGAAAATCAAACAAGGATTTTGTCTAGGGATGTCAAAGAGTCGAGCCAAGCTTTTGCTCTGCCAAAAACTCTAGTCTCGAGCTTTTTTTTACACGTAGCTGCCTTGTAAGAAACTGTTGTCGATTATTTATTTATTTATAAACTCTAGCCATTATTACGGGGCTTGTTCATGCCAGTTTTAACTAGAAGGGATTGCTCTATTTCGCTAAAATGTGGAGAGACGATGTTGAATATTGTAGGTCCCAAAAATGATTTCTAGTCCGATTTGCAAACACAAGACAAAAATAAAAATTGCAAGAATTAACAAGCACACAAGATTTTTCGGCCCAAAGGCCCCTAGGTTCGGCGACCACTTCTAACGCCTAATCCCCGTTGAGCATCCATAAGGAATACGCTCAAATCCACTAAGAAATCGCCCAAAAATAGGCAAAACCGAGTTACAAGTGTACAGCCCAAAAACTGTAGAAAAACACAAAAACCTTCAACCACACTCATGAACTCACACAAGAGTTCCTTATACTACTCTCTAATCTCACAATAATCACACAAGAAATGGAGATGAATTTACAGAGAGCAAAATGAAGAATAATGGTTCTGCGTAATAAAGCTCAAGAAAGAGAAAGTGAAAATCTATCCAACTAAAAGCCAAACGTCTCTCTCCCTGCCTCTAATTGAAAAAGTCACTTCCAATATTGCAGAGATACCCTTGAACATTGCAGAGATGCCCTTGAAGTTTAATAAATCTTACTCTTCTAGATTATTCTATAAATGGATCCAGTAATGGGCCAAAAGAGGAGACTTGGGCCATTTAAAGATAAAATCAGATTTCTGGCCCGTCAAAAATCAGCAAATATTTTTAACAAATATGATTCATATACTTTAGCCATTGCTTTGAAGGCTTGCGCTGATATGAGATATTTGAAGTATCGGAAGGAAATTCACACTTGAGCTATGAAGAATGGGGTCGATGTGACATCATATGTGGCCAATAGTCTTGCTACCATATACAACAAGTGTGAGAGAGTACTGTAATGGGGTTTGTTCCTATTTAAAAGCATGAATAAGCATGATGTGGTTTCATGGACGACTATAATTACATCATACATCAAGATGGGCCAAGAGAAGCAGTGAATTGATTCATTTCTACAGATGAAAGAGTGAAATATATCTCCTAATGAGTATGCTTATGCAGCAGTAATTTTCGGTGCCAATATTTCAAAATGTGGATACTGTGAGTCGGCTTCAATAGTCTTTCATGAAATGACCAGAAGAGACGTCATTTCTTGGAGTACAATTATTTTTGGGTATGCTCAAGGAGGTTTTGCAGAGAAGGTTTTTGAGCTTTTATCATAGATGAGGAGAGGAGGACCAAACCCTATAGATTTTCTCTCTCTAGTGGGTTGAGTGTATGTAGAAGTATGGCAATTCTTGATCAGGGTAAGCAGCTTCATGCTATGATACGAAATGCTCTGATCAATATGTATTCCAAATGTGGGAGCATAGGAGACGCGTTAGAAATATTTAAGGTAGCAGAGAACGATGATATTGTATCATGGACAACCATGATCAATGAATATGCTGAACATGGATACAGCCAAGAAGCAATTGATTTATTTGAGAAAATTCTCGTGGTTGGTTTGAGGCCTGACTCTGTTACATTTATTGATGTCCTTAGTGCTTGTAGTCATGTCAGAATTGTTGACCTTGACTTTCAGTATTTTGATTCAATGACTAATGAGTATAAGATAAAATACTACTAAAGAACATTATGGCTGCATGATTGATCTCTTATGTTGAGCTGGACGTTTGAGGAAAATAGGAAAAATGATAAGAAGCATGCCATATAAACATGACAACGTTGTGTGGTCAACTCTATTAAGAGCCAGTAGAGTACATAGAGATGTCGAATGTGGAAAACATGCTACAGAGCAGATACTTGAACTGGATCCATATTGTGCTGGGACACATATAACCTTGGATAACATTTATGCTTCAAGAGGGAAGTGGATGGAAGCAGCAGGCATGAGGAAATTTATGAGATCAAAAGGTGTTATCAAGGAGCCTGGATGGTCTTGGATTAAGGTCAATGATCAAATTTCTGCATTCGTTGCTGGCGATAGATTGCATCTACAGTGTGAAGAAATATACAATATTTTGAAGTTGGTAGCCTTTTAAGCAGATCTTGATGTGCAGGAAGATGAGTTATTCATATATGATGCAGAAGAATAAGCAGATTATTCATTTGCCACCCTGACACCTTTCGAAAATAATATCTTTCAACAGGAAAACTGTTGCAAACGTGGAAGCTATTTTCGGTTTGGGCTAGCGTATGAGAGTTACACAGCAATACAAGATTGAAGATGGGGTGTCATATTAAGACTGGAGAACTGCAATCTACAGATGTCAAATGATTTTAGGTCAACTTCATCATCAGGGATTATTGATATTAGATTGACACTTTTGTTGTTAAAAGTTAATATTTTTTGTAGTACCTTTATCTAGCTAAGGTTAAGGTGTGGATATGATTGAAGTCTAGTGTAGTATGACCTTGCATAATGATTAGAAATGTTGTTAACAAGTTAAGTGGTAGTAGGTAAGGAGTTGTTGACTAGAAATGTGCAAGAAGTTTTTGTAATACATGAATATAGCTATATATTCTAGCCGTGTATGTCTTTGAAAACTAAATGAAAAAGTTAAGCTTTCTTCCTCTTTGTTTTCTTATTCGATCAGTGGTATTAGAGCCCTCTGATATTAGAAGAAGCTGCAAGAAATGTGAGATATTTCCTGAGAGAAAACTAGAGAGCAACCCTTCACCAAAACAACCGAGTGATTTGTGAGTGTGTAAGATGGCTTCAAGTGGTTTTTCAGCACTATTGCCTTCTGTGGTCATAGGAGAGAATTATGATTTCTGGACTGCAAAAATGAAGGCATATTTGAAGACATATGATGTGTGGGAAATCAAAAAAATTGGAACTGAACATCCACTTCTTAGAGCAAATCCCACTATTGCTCAACTGAAGCAGCATAGTGAGGAAGTTGAAAAGAAGTTCAAAGCCCTTTCTTGCATTTAGTCTGCTATTTCTGATGTAATCTTTACCAGGATAATAACCTGTGAGATTGCTAAAGAGGCCTGGGACAGGTTGAAAAATGAATTCTGAAGAAATGTAAGGACAAGGTAGTCTCAAGTACTAAATTTAAAAAGGGAGTTTGAAACTTTGAAGATGAAGGAATCAAAAATTGTAAAGGAGTTTGCTGATAGGCTAATGAAAGTGGTGAATCAAATAAGGTTATTGGGGGATGATTTACCAGACAAGAGGGTTGTCAAAAGGTTTTGATAAGTTTACCTGAAAAATTTGAATCCAAAATTTCCTCTCTTGAAGACTTAAGAGACTTGTCCAGTATTACCTTGGCTGAGCTTTTAAATGTACTTCAAGCTACTGAATAGAGAAGGCTCTTCAGATAGGAAGAATAGGTTGAAGGAGCTTTATTTTTCCAAAAAAAAAAACATAAATCTCAAATGATTTTTGGTATAAAGAAGCAATAAAATGAGAAGAAGGAAATTGAGGATAATAAAAGTTCGGGTAGATGTGGAAAATATTCTCCCTATCCTCATTGCAAAAAGGAATGGACACTGCAAGATGGTGTTGGTACAGGCCTGGAGTTCAATGCAGAGCTTGTAAACAATTTGGACATGTAGAGAAAGTATGTAAAAATCAAACGGAGAAGAAGGATCTGCAGCAAGCTAAGGTTGCAAAAAATCAACATCAACAACAGGAGGAGCATCGATTTTCTACCATAAATTTCAAAGTCAGCAGCAAAGTTGAAACTTGGTTGCTATACAGTGGATGCACTCATCACATGACTTCAAACTCAAGTATTTTTGTTGAACTAAATGGTGCATACAGATCAAAAGTAAATGTTGGAAATGGAGAATATGTAGAAGTGAAAGAAATTAGAACATTTTCTATTCAAACGTCAACAGGTACCAAATACATTTCAGATGTACTTTATGTGCCTGATATAGATCAAAATCTGGTTACTGTAGGCCATTGATTAAGAAGAATTATACCTTGATATTTAAAGTCTAAAGATAGTGGTTGCACTATACTAGATGCAAGTAATCGTGAGTTGGTGACAGTTGAGATGAAACAGGGAAAAATGTAACTACCCATGCTCTTTCCAGTACTGTGATTGAATCTTCTATATGGCACAAACGTTTTGGACATGCAAATTTCACTTCACTCAAGCACTTGAATGAACTGGAACTTGTAGAGAATATGCCAAAAATATATGATAATGCTTGTGTATGTGATGTTTGTCAATTGGAAAAGCAAACAAGGCTGCCATTTCCTAAAAATCAATAAAGAAGAGCTTCAAACAAACTAGAATTAATCCATTCAGATGTGTGTGGTCCAATTAGAACACCTACCTTAAATGGCAGCAGATACTTTGTTCTTTTAATAGATGATTTAACTAGGATGTGTTGGGTTTATTTTCTAAAAGTGAAAAATGAAGTACCTGATGTATTTCAAAAGTTCAAAAATCATATGGAGAATGAAAGTAACTGCAGGATTAAGGCTATTAGAACTGATAATGGCACTAAATATACTTGCAATCAGTTTGACAAATTATGTGATGCCGTGGGAATCAAACATCAACTGACCATTCCATATTCATCTCAGCAAAATGGAGTGTGTGAAAGGAAGAATAGGATAGTGATGGAGATGGCCACATGTTTGATGATAGAGAAGAATGTACCAAAGGATTTTAGGCTAAAGCTGTGAACACAGCCATATATCTTCTTTATAGATTACCAATAAAAGTTTTGAACAAGAAAACTTCTTATGAAGATTGGTATGGAGTAAAGCCTGATGTGGCTCACCTGAACATGTTTGGAAGCATCTATTATACTCACATTCTTGATGCAAAAAGGGATAAGTTAAGTCAAAAGGCAGAGGTTGGTGTCTTGGTTGGTTATTGTGGTAATGCTAATAGATCTAGAGTGTATAATCTACAAACCAAAAAGATGATAGATGATATATAGCAGGGATATCAAGATTGATGAGGAAACTTCATGGAATTGGGAATCAAGTACTGTGAACAAATTGCAAACTCAAAGACCACTTCTACCAAAAGAGGATGTTAATGGAGATGGAGATGGAGATGAAGCTGATAGTTAATCAGACTCAGAAAATGAAGTGATTAAAACTAGATCACTTGAAGATATATGCCATTTGTAATTCAGTTGTGTTGGTGCCTTTAAGCTTTACTAAAGCAGTTAGTTCACAATGCTGGATAGATGCAATGCAAGAGGAGTTGAAAATGATTGAAAGGAATGAAACTTGGGTGTTGGTTGACAGACCAAATAACAAGAATGTGATTTGGAGTTAAATGGGTATATAGAACCAAGCTGAATCCTGATAGTTCAATCAACAAACTCAAAGTCAGATTGATTTTGAAAGGTAATGCACAGCAGTATGATATTTATTTCATAGATACATTTACTCCAATGACCATATTTGAAACAATATGAGTGTTATTTGCAACAGCTGCTCAAAAAGGCTGGACGATATATCAATTGGATGTAAAGTCAGCTTTCCTAAATGGATACTTAAATGAAGGAGTTTTCATTGAACAGCCAGAAGGTTTCCTTATGGCTGGAAATGAGGATAAAGTGTATTTGCTAAGTAAAGCATTGTATGGGTCGAAGCAGGCTCCAATGGCTTGGTATAGCAGGATTGATGAATATTTGGGTAGTCTTGGTTTCATCAAGAGTATGAATAAGCAAACACTTTATGTAAAGCAAGTGGAGGAAGAAATAAT
>CAIGRF010410357.1:1333-20673 GCA_903798235.1 Fraxinus ornus
TGCAATGTTATTGGTACTAAGTCGATATTCAAGAATAAAACTGATGATCAAGGTACCATTACAAGAAATATGGAGGTTGGTTGCCCTGGGATACACTCAGGTTGAATGTGTTGATTTTGATGAAACATTTGCCCCAGTAGCTAGGTTTGAATCCATTAGAATTTTTCTGGCGGTTGTCTGTACTTTAGGTTTCAAACTATTCCAAATAGATGTTAAGAGTGCCTTACTGAATAGTATTCTTCAGGAAGAAACCTACGTGGAACAACCTAAAGGGTTTGTTGATCCGAAATATCCTCACTATATGTATAGGCTGAATAAAGCTTTGTATGGACTGAAACAAGGTTCTAGAGCTTGGTATAATCGGCTTACTGTATACCATCTCGAACATGGTTTCACGAGAGGTGGTGCAGACAGAACCTTGTTTATAAGACGAATCGAGGATACCATAACCATAGCTCAGATCTATGTGGATGACATCGTCTTTGGTTCTCCCATTGATTCCCTTGCTCATAAGTTCGCCGAGTGTATGAAGAAAGAATTTGAGATGAGCATATTGATGAATTAACGTACTTCTTGGTCGTCAAGTCAAGCAGACTGATGAGGGATTATTCATATATCAATCGAAATATGCCAAGAATATTGTCAATTGGTTTGTGTTAGACAGTAAGAAACACACTGAACCTTTATGACCACCATTATCAAGTTAGGTTTAGATCCTATAGGCAAGAGTGTTGATCAAACACTGTATAGGAGTATGATAGGTAGTCTGCTTTACCTCACTGCTAGTAGACCTAACATAGCATTTAGTGTAGGGGTCTTGCACGTTTTCAGGCTGATCCTCAAGAATCATACCTGAGCGCTGTGCGACGTATTATTAGATATGTTAATGATACTGTTGATTATGGGATCCTGTACTCTAGGGACTCTAATATTGATCTTGCTGGTTATTTCGATGCCGATTGGGCTGGTAATGCCGACGATAGAAAGAGTACTGCTGGTGGTTGTTTTTATGTTGGTGCTAACCTCGTTGCTTGGATGAGTAAGAAACAAAATTCTATCTCATTATCCACAGTGGAGGCCGAGTACATTGCTACAGGAAGTTGCTGCACTCAACTGCTTTGGATGAAGCAGATGTTGAGTGATAATGGGATTGAACATGGTACTATGACTGTATTTTGTGATAACACCAGCGCCATTAATATTTCTAGAAATCATATTCAACACTCTCAAACTAAACATATTGACATCAGACATCATTTTATCCGAGAACATGTGAAACTCAAATTGTGAATCTTGAACATATTTCTACTGAGAACCAGTTAGCTGATTTATTTACTAAGCCATTGGATGGTCTTCAGTTTGAATCTTTTAGAATAGCTATTTGTATTTGTGTACCTCATTGACTGAGTATATCTGATGCATGCTAGTATTCTACTATTGTGTGATATAGTGTTATGCATGCATCATATTTATTTACTTATTTCCATGCATTTTATTTTATGTTCACGTGTTTTGTTTGAATTTTTTTATGTTTTGTGTGCTTGATGCATTCATGTTTTTATACGAAAAACAAACAAATACTTTTTATTGCTTTGGATGAAAGTTTTTTTTTTTTTTAAAAAAAAAAGGAGAAACGAGAACAAAATGATTTTGATTTGAAAACTATTTTACAGTCTGATATAAAATACACTTGATTTTGTTTGTTGTATTCAAGAATGAGGTTATTTAATGAGTTGTAACATACTTTTCATTGCTATTTTAGGATGCTTATGGAGTATTTAATATAGGTCTCTTCATATACCATCTGCACTGCACACACTCTAATCTTGATAGTGAGATTCTACCGCATGTGTGAGATTTGAGATGTCAGTCACATGTTAGTAGGGTGACTTTGAATATGAGTTGACATTTTTAATTAGACCTAAGCTCGATATTATCCATGCAAGAATCAATTTATGTCAAAAAATGGGCTCAATGTCTTAAACGTATTTTTCGAAGCCTACTTGATTTGAGTAATTAATCTTGCAGAGTTTCTCATAATCTGGTGCCTATGGTCAACTAACTTGGGTTAACCGACCTAAGGCTCATTACAGGGGACATGTTAGTCGCTTAATGGAAAGGAGCCTGCACTTAAAATAAAAAATATATATATAAGCATTCCTATTGAAAGTTGTGATAAAAGATAAATATTTGTGCTATAAGTCAAGGGGAAAAAAGAAATTCTTAATTCCAAAATGAGCTTTCATATGTAGGTTCTAATGTACCCTTACGGGTTTGGCATTCATAAGTAGAGGAATATACTTATTAGCAGTGATGTTTAGCATGTCATTTACCAAAAAATTAAGGTTTGGAGTCCTACTGCCAGAGGATTAGTGACACTTAACACATATAAATCACTTATATCATTTACTCTATGTCCACTTTAAGTTGGAGTTGTGGAAAAGATTACTATTCACTGCATATACTTGTGATTGCTTATACTTATATTATCAAGATATTGTGTGATATTGGGTTGTCCTTTGTCATTGTGTGACAAAAATGGGGAGAAAAAAATTGAGTTTTAATTGAAATTACAAAATTGATATCATTTATTAACTTGCATTTTATGATTTTCATTTTATGTTTGAGGGATCGTTGGGGAGAGACATGATACATTTACCAATATTTTGTTTTGGTATGTTATGTTGCATTGATATTATGTCTTAGTTTAGCTTGTGATGTTTTTGACTTTTTATACGAAACACTATTACAATTGCTTAAATGACACTTACAATTGAACCGTGATTATCATTAATCATGTTTTCCACACATTTTACTTCTTATACATCTTGTTAGAGTTTTGAAGATATAAGAAATTTGACAGGAGTTCCTGTCTGTGAAGAACGGGTTGTTCTTCGTGATCCACTAGTGATAGACGAGTTCACAAGGTTTGAAGTACTGCAAGGGAGATTTAATAGAGAGCTTTAGCAACTGCAGCTAAGGATTGATGCATGGGAGCATGGGATCCAGGGTGAGCTTTTAGGAATGCAATCGGGAAATCAGATAGTACGGGTCGTCTATTCTGGTAGACTGTAAGTTGTTATATTCGTTTATTGTGGATTGACTTGCAAAGTGCCCAGAGTTTTTTCCAGTTGGGTTTTTCCGTGAACATCCCGATGTTTGATTTACTGCTTTACTATTTATTATTCAACCGCGGTAATTCAACTTAGGACAAATTGACTTGTATGTTTAATCATCTAGTTAATAATTAAAAGTGACTTGTTGTTGTTTAATTCGATATATTTTAAATTTCGTATATTATACCTATTCACTTCTCTAGGTGTTGTTAGGATCGAACATGCATTTCTCAATAGTTCTTTTTCCATATGAGAAATGATCTTGATCAGATTTTCCTGCATAAGAGTCGGTCATGTCATTGTACATATAACAATCTCAGATGTTGCCTTATGCTGAGTTAAAATGTAAAGTATTGAAGAGATAATTTAGCTCAAGATTATTCTAACTTCATCAATAATCTGGTATAAATATTTACAAGAAGAATATTCTAGATAGTACACATGGTTGTTGGTTCCCGAATTCAAGGAAGATATTGGAATAATATTACAACAGAATGTTAGTGCTAACAATATTGAATAATAGAAGAAACGCCATCAATGAATCTGTTGCAAGAATGCTGATGTGTTAGCTGTTGAGGTGGAGCTGATGAATGAGTTGGAATTTGATGGAGCATCTTAACTCTTGACAACCCCTTCAAGCTGGACGGTAAAGAAGTGACTCAAAGCTTGTCTTTCAAGAAAAGGAACCTTGAATGAGTGAGTCCTTTGGTTAGCAAGTCAATATCGGATCAGAGGATGACACATACTTGACTTCTAGCTCCTTCCCAAGCACTTTGTCTCTGATGAAGTGAATATCTAATTCAATATGCTTTGTTCTTGCATGGTACACTGGATTTGCAGCCAAGGTGCTGGCACTCATATTGTCACACCATAGAATTGGAATTGAAACTTGTGGCAATTCAAGTTCCTTGAAGGATCCAAGCTACCTCTGATGTTGCTGAAGCTAATGCTCTATGCTCAGATTTTGTACTTGATCTAGCAACTTTATATTGCTTCTTTAAGGACCAGGCAACTAGATTTTCTCCCAAGTAGATACAATAACCTGCAGTCGACCTTCTGTCATCTAGGCAGGATGCCCAATCCGCATTTGAATATCCTTTTAGGTCCAGTCTGTCACTCATTTGTATCCATAAACCCTTGATTTATTATTCCTTTTAGGTGCCTAAGTACCATTTTCAAAGCTTTCCAATGAATTGAAGTTGGGAATTGCAGAAATTGACTTAATTTGTTCACAGCAAAAGTAATGCCTGGCCTGGTATGAGTTAGATATTGAAGTACTCCTACTGCACTTCTATAGATTGAAGGATTTTTTAATGGTTCACCTTCTGCCTTTGATATGGTTTTGCTTGCTAGAATTGGAGGGGCATGACTTGAGTTTTTCCAATTCAAATTTTCTAAGTAACTCACCAATATACCTTTCTTGCATCAAGGGGAGACCTGAGCTATGCCACATCACTTCGATTCCCAAAAAGCAGTGAAGTTGCCCCACATCTTTGAGTGCAAGCCTTTGGTTTAACTTATTTATGAATCTCTGTAATAACACTTCATCATTCCCAGTTACTATAATGTCATGAATGTAGATGAGTGCAAATATGACTCGTTTCTCATTTTTGAAGTAGAACAGTGAGGTGTCTGCAACTGATTGCTTGAATTTTCAATTCATCAGCGTTGACTTCAGTTTGTCATGCTAGGCTCTAGGTGCCTGCTTCAACCTATAAATTGCCTTTTCCAATTTGTAGACATGATTAGGTTTTAATGGATCTACAAAGCCATCTGGTTAGTTCATAAATACCACTTCCTCAAGTGTTCACCATTTAGGAATGCATTGTTGATATCTACTTGTCTGATTTGCCATCCTTTAGATATTGCCATTGTGTGTATAACTCTTAAGGTTGATGCTTTGATTACATGGCTGAAGGTTTCATAAAAAATCAACCCCAGGTTCTTGATGATACCCCTTAGCCACCAATCTTTCCTTAAGCCTTTGGACAGATCCATTAGTGTTGTATTTTGTTCTGAAGACCTACTTGCTTCCTACTTTGTTGTAAGCTGGTGATGGTGGCACAAGCTTCCAGGTTTTTATTTTCATCAGGGCATTAAATTCTTCCTCCATAGCTTTCTTCCACTCTTTGCTCATTAAGGCTTCATTCAGGTTCCTTGGTTATGATATTTCAAGGCTGTTGCCAACTAATTTTCCCAGGAATGCCTTTGGTTTGAAAACTCATGCCTTTGCTCTTACGATCGTAGGGTGTTTTATTAAGTCCCTTGCTCTTGACTGAGGCCTAACTTGTTGCTGATTTACCACATCATCTGATTCAGCATTTCCATCATTCTGTGGCACCTTAAGTTCTATTTCAACTCCTTGATTCACTGCTTGATTGTTCATACCTTCATCACTTCTGTTGTCACCATTTATGTTTTCAATTTGACTGTCACTTAAGCTGAAAGGTGAGTGATGCTTAGCATAGGTTGCTTCAAGAAGAATAGTATCAACGTGATTTGAGATAGGTTTAGAATTATTTGGTTGAGGTGAGAACTGAAAATAGGTTACCATAGACTCTGGAATCATAGAGTTTAGTTGCTTTTTGGATAGAAAACAAAGACTCAAAAGGGAACCCAAGTTCATTAAACACAACATGTCTTGAAATATAGACTTTGTCTGTAGAGCATAAACATTTATAACCTTTGTGGGAGTCACTATAACCAATGAACAAACATTTGGTTGAATGGAAACTGAATTTGTGCCTTTGGTAGGGCCTTAAACAGAGGTTGCAAGCACATCCAAAGATCCTTAATGACTTATAGTTGATTTCTTTCCCAAATGAGCTAGATAAGGGGACTGCATTTTGAGTAAAGGTGTAGGCAATCTGTTGATTAAGTAGGTTGCAATTTGGAAAGATTCCCACCAATACTTTAATGGCATTTTGGCTTGGGCTAAAAGAGTGAGACTTGTTTCAGTTATGTGCTTATGCTTCCTTTTAATTCTATCGTTTTAGGCTGAAGTGTGTTGACATGGATGTCTGAAATCAATGCCCTCTTGAGTTAGATAAGTTTTGAAGGATCTATGCTCTCCTCTCTAATCAGCCTGCAAGATTTTTATTTTCCTTGCAAGCTTGTTTTCAACTAGCTTCTTAAAATGAACAAAAACATTAAGTGCTTTAGATTTTTGTTTTAGAGGGAGAATCTAAGTAAACCTACTAGTATCATCAAGGAATGTTATGTAGTACTTGAAATAGATATTGACTGAATTGGTACAGGTCCCCATAGGCCAGTGTGCACAAGTTTAAGTGGTGTTTTGGCATGAGAAGTGGAAAGAGAAAAAGGCATAATGTGGGATTTGTTAAATTGACAGACATCACAGAAGGATTTGCTATCCTTTTCATTCAACTTTTGATTACAAGTTTTGAGCACTTGAGACACCACTTGGCTAGATGGGTGTCCAAGTCTCATGTGCCATACATTAGCTTGAAAATTCAAACACTCCTGACTAGAATTTAAACTGGGATTAGTGGAAGAGGTATTATAGCAATACTTATTTGAGGTAGAAAACATCTGAGATTGACCTTGGGTGTTTAGACGAGATAAATCTAGTTGATACAGTCCTTCTTTAAGCCTCCCTTGCAGCATTACTTCCTTCGTTAACGAAGGTCCTTGAGATATACCAAAATGGGAAATGTGCAGCCTATTCCCATTTCCTACCATTATTTCTTGCTTACCAGTATACATAGTAGTTGAGGAGAGATTTTACTTATCTGCAGTAATGTGGTTGCTAGCACCAGTATCAACAAACCAGGTAGGACCGACACAGTATTGGGAGATGCCAGAGTATCAACTAGTGATGTTGATGAGGAGTTGAAGTTGGTTCTTTGATTTGGTGGTGCTCTTGTATATCGTTCATCATACCTGAAGTTGCAAATGTTGGCTTTGTGTCCAATTTTCCACACACCTGGTAGGTGTTAGCCCAAGATTGACTAACCAAGAGGGGGGTGAATTGTTTATTTGAAACTTTTTCGACTCTTAGTCTCAAAACTATTCAACACACAAGATATAAAAACTAAGTGTAATACAACAAGTAAATATGCAAATATGATAACTTAATTCAAGTATGATATAGCACAATGTAAATGACAATTTAAAATAAAGTGCAATAATGTAAAGATAGCAAACCAATTTAATAGGGTTCAATCCAATGCAATGATCTACGTCCCCGTTACCAAGCTCTCCGTCACGAGTAAGGCCAAATGCACTAAAGTAAATGGTAACTTACAAACAAGGAGTACCGATCCTTTTACAATGTTGAGCTTTACGAGACCTCAACACGACCCACACTACCGAGCTTTACGGGACCTCGATATGACCCACACGATGAATTACAACAAGGCGCACCAAACTTTATACAATGTTGATCTGTAAGGGACTACAACCGACCCACAATTTAAATGAATTTTACAATTCAAATCTTCTCTTCTTATCGAATGATAAAATCAAAGTTGAATACAAGAAAAGAAGAGACAAACACTTCAATAGATAGTAAATTAATAAGCTCAAGTGTTCATGTTGCAAACTTTGATAAAAGATAGATGATGAAATAGTTTGTATTGCTATCAAAGTTTTCAACCAATGATCTCTCTTAACAAAATAACAAAAGTTATGTATGAGGAGAGATTTACACTTCAATATAAGTGTTGGCAAAGAAAATTTTTATCAAGAGTTTGAAAATAGATGTGATTGAAAAGTTTATTTGCAAGATTGAATTCTTGATGAAATGAATAAAACTAGTTTGGATCAATCAAGAAATTCTTTGTAAATGAGATTGAATATAAAAATCAATTAAGCTCAAAGGTTTTCAATAAATAACTCTCTCAATTTTCTCTCTAAAGTTGTACAAATTGAATGCAAAGAGAGTGTGTATTTATAGATGAAAATTGTCAAGTTTCTGCCGTATCGGACTACTCTTACCGGACGTCCAACGGTCATTTTAGCCGTTATTTTTTGTCAGAAAATAAGACCGTTGAAATTCGACCGTTGTAGCCAAAAATCGATTTTCCGGACGTCCGGTACGGTCAACAATTGACTTTGACCGTTGACTTTTTTTTTTCCCAAAATGTTTTGAATGAAAATATGATATAAGTCCAAACATCATTTTGAAAATAATTTTACTTTTGATCAAAACATTTTATGCAAGTGGTAGTGAAAATAATTTTTCGTGCCCAAAATGATTTTTGAGCTTATCACGAATCATTGCCAAGTATTGAAATGTTTTATCTTTACATATAAAAGTCTAAGTACTTTGTTTTGAATATCTTCACGTGCATGCTTGATCGTACTTCGACTTTTGTCTCGATTCTTGTTGAGACATCTTTTTGCAAGTTTATTCAATATGATTCTTCATAGTCTCGTTTGATCAATTTTGTTTCCACGTCGAGCGTTGTATGCAAATTTCTTGGCCTCAAACTTCGTGTCTTCTATTTTATTCTTGTGCAATAATCACTATAGACACTCGAAGTCAATTTGTTAGAAATAAACATAATTTGTTTGTAACATTCAAAACGAGATGCCAACTTTTGGTCAACAGCAAGTAGGTCTATCACCACCATTGAAACCAACTCATATGTTTCTTCCTCTTCCACCTCTGAAGTAGTTAGAAAATCTTCCATTGGTAATTGGCCTATGAGTTCTGATGTGATGATGATTTGGGCCATATCTTTGAGTGAGATTTACTGAGGTTTGATCAAAACTGATTCCTGTCATTTCATTTCTCATTAGTTAGATGTTCCAGCCTACTTTCATAGGTCATTAATGTTGATTGCAGTTCTGCCCAAGATATACTTTCTCTGTTGTGAATTTGAACAACAATGGGAGTGTAACATTCATCCAGACCTGCTAGGACTTGAGTAACCAAGTCAGAGTGGGGAATAGCATTGCCAGCAATTTCAAGATTATCTGCCAACATCTTCACTTTGTTCAGGCATTGGTCAATACTCATACTACCTTTCCTTGCCTTCTGAAGTTCACCAGTAAGAAAAGTAATCATGGACCTATTATGAACCCCATAGCTTTCCTTCACAGCTGTCCATATCTCACTTGAGGTTTTAGCATCCATCACTCTCATAGCAATATTTGGAGTCATTGAGGAATAAAGCCAACCCATGAGTAGTTGGTTTGTCGACATCCACTGATTATACTCTGGGTTTCTTGTCATTTCAATGCTGGTTCCACCATCACCAGCAATTTCAGCTCCAACGAATTCTAGAGGACACAGCTTTGTCCCCAGAATGTAGCCTTCAAGGCTATGACCATGAATGATGGGCAGTATCATGTTTTGCCATAGTAGAAAACTATTTTTGTCGAGCTTGATTGATACTAGTTGAGTCAAGTTTGCACCGAATGGTGAGAGATTTGGATTTCCTTGCATTGCAGCAGAGTCGCTGCTAGAGATGGATGCAGGAGCTGAGCTTCCTCCTGTGTTTTGTGGAGTATTATCGGCGTTGGCCATAGATTCTCTGATACCAAGTTAAAATGTAAAGTATTGAAGATACAATTCAGCTCAAGATTATTCTAGCTTCATCATTAATCTGGTATAAATAATTACAAGAAGAGTATTCTAGATAGTACACATGGTTGTTGGTTCCTGAATTCAAGGAAGATGTTGGAATAATATTACAACAGAATGTTAGTGCTAGCAATATTGAATAACAGAAGAAATGCCAGCAATGAATCTATTGAAAGAATGCTGACGTGNTCATAGCCTCGTTTGATCAATTTTGTTTCCACGTCGAGCGTTGTATGCAAATTACTTGGCCTCAAACTTCGTGTCTTCGATTTTATTCTTGTGCAATAATCACTATAGACACTCGAAGTCAATTTGTTAGAAATAAACATAATTTGTTTGTAACATTCAAAACGAGATGCCAACTTTTGGTCAACAGCAAGTAGGTCTATCACCACCATTGAAACCAACTCATATGTTTCTTCCTCTTCCACCTCTGAAGTAGTTAGAAAATCTTCCATTGGTAATTGGCCTATGAGTTCTGATGTGATGATGATTTGGGCCATATCTTTGAGTGAGATTTACTGAGGTTTGATCAAAACTGATTCCTGTCATTTCATTTCTCATTAGTTAGATGTTCCAGCCTACTTTCATAGGTCATTAATGTTGATTGCAGTTCTGCCCAAGATATACTTTCTCTGTTGTGAATTTGAACAACAATGGGAGTGTAACATTCATCCAGACCTGCTAGGACTTGAGTAACCAAGTCAGAGTGGGGAATAGCATTGCCAGCAATTTCAAGATTATCTGCCAACATCTTCACTTTGTTCAGGCATTGGTCAATACTCATACTACCTTTCCTTGCCTTCTGAAGTTCACCAGTAAGAAAAGTAATCATGGACCTATTATGAACCCCATAGCTTTCCTTCACAGCTGTCCATATCTCACTTGAGGTTTTAGCATCCATCACTCTCATAGCAATATTTGGAGTCATTGAGGAATAAAGCCAACCCATGAGTAGTTGGTTTGTCGACATCCACTGATTATACTCTGGGTTTCTTGTCATTTCAATGCTGGTTCCACCATCACCAGCAATTTCAGCTCCAACGAATTCTAGAGGACACAGCTTTGTCCCCAGAATGTAGCCTTCAAGGCTATGACCATGAATGATGGGCAGTATCATGTTTTGCCATAGTAGAAAACTATTTTTGTCGAGCTTGATTGATACTAGTTGAGTCAAGTTTGCACCGAATGGTGAGAGATTTGGATTTCCTTGCATTGCAGCAGAGTCGCTGCTAGAGATGGATGCAGGAGCTGAGCTTCCTCCTGTGTTTTGTGGAGTATTATCGGCGTTGGCCATAGATTCTCTGATACCAAGTTAAAATGTAAAGTATTGAAGATACAATTCAGCTCAAGATTATTCTAGCTTCATCATTAATCTGGTATAAATAATTACAAGAAGAGTATTCTAGATAGTACACATGGTTGTTGGTTCCTGAATTCAAGGAAGATGTTGGAATAATATTACAACAGAATGTTAGTGCTAGCAATATTGAATAACAGAAGAAATGCCAGCAATGAATCTATTGAAAGAATGCTGACGTGTTAGTTGCTGAGGTGGAGCTGATGAATGAGTTGGAATCTGAGGGAGCATCTTAACTCTTGACATGCTGCCATCTTGTTGCATCTTCATCCATGCCTCAAAATTAGGAGGTTCCTTTCCTTTCTCCTTCACGATGATCATTATACCAGCATTCTTGTTTATACTGTTGTTTTTCATGCAAGAAGCTATCATTCAAATTATGAATCGAAGTATTTTTACAACATAAGCAAGTAAAATTTGCATTGTTGCTTGAAGATCTATGTTTACCTGCCCCATCACTGAAGGACCTGAAAGTTAAAAGGGAAATCCTTGTATGAACCGACAGACCATTCTGCACCATCTCTTCAACCCATCCAGCACCGTCTTCAGATCTACTTGTAACTGCTCTTCAATTGAATACACGCGAGCCAGACCTTATTTTTGGTTGGCTAAACTGAAGACGTAAGTGGGCACACGACCAATGATATTTCTGTTCATCAGAGTACAAGGTCTCGCCATTCTGATAAATAATTTTTATTAGCTTTGCCTGCACAAAAATTTGTCGACTCATTATACAACTGAAATGAGAAAATTACTATCAGTCATGAATCATAGAATCTAAAATAATTAAATACATTTGATAACTTCAGATGTAGCCTTATCAATTGGCGTCATCATTTGTCATGTCTTCATCCATACCTCATTTCTGTTCTCTTTCATAAGCTATGCACAAGTTTACCTCCTCCATCGCCATTCACAAGACTCACCCGCCTATTCGCAAACTCCTATTCAGAAAAATGAGGATCAGCCACATATTCAGATTTCAAGTCAATTAAATTGATACCCATTATTATATTTTTTATTAGAGAAAATCAAGTATATGTCCAGAAAGGTCATTAATGTGACATGAATGAAGCAGTGTTACTCAAGTTGATTCCTATATTTATTGAATTCTTGCGCATTAGGATAGCGTAGAATACCTAAGAGATAAAATAATGTTATATATGCATTACTCAACTACCCATGTGAACATCTTCTCGATGAATCAAGTAAAAATGACTGGCACATGCACTACTGAAAACTCTATTACCACAGATATATAGAGTATCTGTTCCACCTCATTCACACTAAAGAAAGCCGGGAAGAGTTATCTCGTTTGTTGCATAGCTGGTTGTTGTACTAGTAGAAACTAACTTGCTGCTACCACTACAGCAACAGCAATAGCAACCACAACGACACCTTCAGGAAGTACTACTCCACCCTCAACCCCTACTGCTATAATGTCTCCCGTGGCAAGCACTGTTCCTCTGCCATCTTCATCAGCAAATCTATCCACAATTTTGTCTCTGTTTTTATGAGTAAAGAAACTCCATGAAAACCAATAAATAAAAACTAAAGCTACTCCACGATCAGCTTGGATATTGTTGTTTTCGTAATTTAAGAATGACATATTTCTTGGATATCGTGAAGAGTCTGAAGAGCAGATCTGTTGATTAAAATGGGAAACTTCACTGAAACCATTTGATAGAGTAGTGGCAGCTGGACGTCAAAGTGAAACTTGTATGCGTATTTATGCCATGAAATAGAACCACATATATTGGATACTGAGTAACATTCATAAATGCCAATAATGCTTGATTTGGAATTTGTAACCTAGAATTGAAATTCGTCAAAAACTATCAATTTAAATTTGAAAGGCATGATTTCTATTTAAATTTCAAAGACCAAACTCTATGGCTCCAAGTGCAATGATCTGATCCATGCTCGGAAATGAAATCTTGATACGTTGATGATGAAATACAGACCAGAATAGTAGCAGGCAAATGAATATTTTACTTGATGAATTTCATGACAACGATGCTGGTTTATAGATAGAAAGGATGCCCCATCAATTCTGATCTGGCGATGTCAGGATAAAATGATGATTTCAGTTCACAGTTTATTGCAGAAGTTTCATATTTGGCCACGAACACATTGGTGAAATCTTCAAAAATGTTTTGTATAATGTAAAGACAAGATTGGTAAATAGCGAATAGAATCTGTTACCTCATGGAATCCCTGGACTGGCATCTGGGTCGTGAACGGAATGCCAATCAATTCTGACATTGGGAATATCGGAGATGACGGGCCAGTATTCTCCTTTGTCCTTCAAACAACGTTGCTTAAGAAGCGGGCAATCAAAAATGTCAAGGCTCCAAAGACTGACAAGCAGGTCTTCCGAAGGCAATTCCACAAGCTTCGGGCAATTGTGGACTTTTAAATGTCGAAGAGATGTGAGATTTTGGAAGCCATTTGATAGAGTTTTAAGATTCGGCAGGTCATAAAAGCACAATTGAGTAAGAGATTGAGGAAGCATATAGTGTTGATCATCATCATTTTTAGAAAATGAAACCAACTCGGGATATCCGCTGCTGTGAGAGAATGAATGAAGAGATTCGAGTTTGTGCAGGCCCCATTCCTCCAGAGGCTTTAGTTTCTGACAATTAAAGATTGCAAGCTGGGTCAGATTGGGGGGACTATTCCCTTGGGGAAAGGACTCTGTTAGTGAAGGACAACAATCCACCTGCAGGGTCTCAAGGGACAATAGCTGTTCCATCCGATCTGGTAAGGATTTGAGATTTTGGCAAAACATTATTACAAGATCTCTCAAATTGGGAGTGAGCAAGCCATCTTGGGGAAATGACTCCAGATCATTACAGTATACTATTCTCAGCCGAGTGAGACTTGAGTAATTGTGAAGACAACCCATTAAATTTGTTAAATTTAAATTTGCCCAACTTCCAATACTAAGAGATTCAAGTGAGGTTCTGCAATCCTCTAGTGTGATCATCATCTTCAACAACGGACAGTTTCTGATTTCCAAACTTGTATATGCAGACATATTGTTGGGAAACAACTCCAGAGACGCACAATCCTCTATAACAAGAGAACCAATAACAGGAAGAACGCCAATCTCTTGAATGGACAAGAGCTTAGGACACCTTCTAACAGATACTATTTGTAAACTGACTAGTCTTTGCACAATGCTTTCACTTGGCCACAGAGTTGCTAAGTCCTCACAGTCATCGATTTCAAAATTTTCAAGTTCCAATGGAAACTGTTTAAATGCTTTTGAAACTGAAGTTAACCCTATAATTTCCTTCAATTTTAAATTGGTTAGAGACGTCAAATTGTGCATGCAGTTTAGTACCACTTCATTACAGTATTCCACACTTAGTTCATGAAGAGATGGAAACAAATGAACTGGAAGCCTAACCAATTTGGGACATCCACCTATATGTAATTTGCGAAGCTTAGGAATTTCGATGCCATGTTCTCCTTCAGGTGCTAATCCATGCCATTCCTCCCATTCTGGCATGTCCTCAAAAGTCAGAATCTCTAGCGATGGAAATGGTGATTCTCCATAGCATACATTTCCATAAAACTCGCTTCCAATCAACTTTACTTTGTCCATGCCTCGAATGTCCAAGTCTTTGAGCGAAGGCAGTGCCCTAATGCTGGCAAAGTTGTGCAGTTTTCGCAAAATTTGAAGCTTATCTTTGTCAACTTAGAAAATGACAAATCACCAATCCAACTAGAAAATTTTGCTCCACCATAAAATTCAATTTCCAGACTCGATAAGTTTTCATGGGGTTTAAGTGCATCAAGCACATTAAGTTCAAGGATTTCATTTCGTGATTCATCAAACTTGCTACTCCACATCAGTCTTATTTTGTTAAGGCTTGGCTTGTACCTTAGCTTTGCATCTGTTGCTTCTTGAGCATTCACCACATTTTGCAATTGCTCAATAGATATTTCTCCTTTCAAATGTGAGAAATCACGTAAGTCTTTTATCTTCAGCCCACCACTTTTACTCACAATCAACTTCGATAATGTCTGTAAACTTGTCAGTTGAGAAATTCCTTGAGGTAACTCGTGTATTGCATCAGTATTAGCAATGTTTAGATGGCGAAGATTAATAAGATTGCCTATGCATGCAGGTAATTTGGCAAGTCTGGAACAACCTTCTAGATTCAATACTTGTAAGTTACAAAGAGTGGTTAGAGAGTCTGGCAACCATTTGAGTAGTGTTCTAGACAAGTCTAAGTACCTTAAATGTCTTAAATCACCAATAGAACTGGGCAGCTCGTATATTTCATAACCATGCAAGACCAGCACTCTTAGGCAGTACAATTTTGGCAATATGTCACCAAAAACTCTCTGGGTTGTGAAAAATCTTACATCACGTTGCATCATTTTGGGCAGTGGCAAAAATGTTCTCAAATTTTCAATTCTATTGACAAAATCAAATCTATGGTAGGGTTCATAGTAATAGCGAATGAATGACAAGTGCCGTACCTTTTCAGAAATCATGTATTGAAGATTGTCCTTCGCCATATCATACATCCTTAAACATTTATTGCCAGCAACACACATAGCTAGATCATTGATGAGGTCATGCATAAAGAAACGTGAAGTACGGATGGTTGATTTTTGGAAGAACGATCTAGCCAAAAGTTCATCAAAGTAATCACTGCCTATTTCTTCCATTGGCCGTTGTTCTTGTGATTGTTGCAGAAAACCTTCAGCCATCCAATAATACACTAGCTCGGACTTCAAAAAGTAGAAGCCCTTTGGAATGATAGCACAGTAAGCAAAACATTGTTTCAACTGAGGAGGAAGATATTGGTAGCTGAGTTTTAAGGCAGGAAGAACTTCACTATGTTCTTCAGCTATCCACATCTCACTATTCAAAACACCTTCCCATTCCGTAGGGCTATCTTTTGTGCGTAGAATACCGCCAACAGCCTTCACTGCCAATGGCAAGTTTTCACATCTTCTGATCACAGACTCACCAATCTTTCTTAGATCTGGGCGTACATCAAAAGTTTTAGCTTCAAGTGAATGTTGAGCTAACAATGTTAAAGCATCAGCATCCGACAACTTTTTCAATTGATACGCTGGAGTTCTAGACATGATTTTGGCTACCTGTTGATTCCGAGTTGTAACAATAATTTTGCTTCCTGGTTTTCCAGCTAGGAAAGGTCGACTTAGGATGTCCCAATCTCCATATTTGTCATTCCAAACATCATCTAAAACCAGTAAAAATCTTTTGTTTGAAAGTGTTTCCTTTAGTGCCACCTGAAGCATGTTCAGATCATCATCATCATCACGCCTCTCAGAGGAAACTTGCTTAAGAATAGTTTTTGTTATCTTAAGAGCATCAAATTCATCTGAAACCCAAACCCATGCCTTGAGATCAAACTCACCCTGCAATATTTCATCATTGTAGACCAGTTGGGCGAGAGTTGTTTTCCCGATGCCTCCCATTCCCACTATTGGAATCACTAATAATGGACCATCATTTGATTCAACCCTCAACAATAAATCGAGTATTTTCCTTTCATCATGTTTTCTGCTATGTACTTCAGATTCTTCAACAACCGAAGTCAGTTGCAATCTTTTTCCAGTTTTGTCACTCCTTCCCCTCACATTCTTCACCAAATTTAGGATACTAATGTGATTGGTTAGCAATTCCAATCGATCACTTATATCTTTTAGCTTGAAAGCAATTCCTCGATCAAACATGAAATCAGTGAAAGAGAAATTAGTACAACAAGTGGGGATAAGCTTCCGCACCTTTCCAGTTCTGTCTTCATTTTCCTTTAATTCGCGCTGCAAAGCTTCAGTGTTCAACTCATCTAGTAAGTCATCAAGATCATAAGCCAAATCATCCAGATCATTTAGCCACACTTTTGTAGCTTCATTTTCTGTTTGCTTGTTTTCTGCATCAGTAAGCACCCCTTTAATCATCAGCAACTTCGTGCGCCATTCTTTCAGCTGGGCATCGATTCCTACACTACGGAGAAGTTTCATCAGCTTCCCTGAAGCCAACTTAGTGAGCAAAACGGAGACAATTGCGCCCAGAAAGATTTCGCCGATAGCCATTGTTATCCTTTTGCAACAGAAAGCAAGAGATGATTTATGAGTGCAAGAGAGGTTGACGGTTGACCTTTGTTTAGTAAAGTCCGCGTTATGCAATTAGAATAAGAACCGTGCTTCAGATTCATGTACCGGACAGAACACACACAGCAGTAGCAGTAGGTGGGTGAGGTTTTTTCTTGGAATAATGCTGCCAGTACACCAAAAAAGAAAAAAAACAGAATTCATACATATTTTTGAATTTCACTCACATGGATGCCCTATGTAATTAAAATATTGACAAAACCCCCCACCCCACCAATGTATTCTCTCCGTAGCACGGTTGATGCAATTATGCTTGGATCACATTTAAGTAGGTGGTAAAATCGATGTCAATAATTGTTTTAAATATTAGACAAATCAATGAAAAAATTACGTAACACATGATGGAATGTAGTTCAAAATGTGAACTAAAATGTAAGTGAAACAAAATTGTAAAGAATAGTGATTGTAGAGCAAAATTTCACTTATGGAAACACCCAGAAAGTCAGCCATGCCTGATTAAGGTAGTGGTCGCAAACATGTTCGTCAACTCGAATGGTCCATTGCTAGAATCGAGAAAAGCCCGAGTGGAGCCGACCCAAACCTTGTTTTTATGAGCCAAGCCTCAAAAATGAGATTTGGCTCGAGTCGAGTCCTATTAGCCCACGAGCTGAACGAGCCGAAATATGAGTTGCCCATATGTGGGCTCGTGTGGCCCATCCTTTTAAACTATTTGCATAATTATTTTTTTAGTTTGTAAATTAATGACGGCTTAGATTGTAAAATTAAAAAACTTGCACAAATACTTTTGCAGTTTTTAAATTAATTTTATAGTATTGTAATTAATGATCAATTTTTCAGAAATTCGAGTAAAAAATAAAATAAAAATCGAAAAACCTGTGAGTCGGCTTGGCTTTTGCTCAAAAAGTTCGAGCTTTCTTTTACGAGCAGATACAAAGCCCTAAGCTTCGGCTTGCGAGCCGATTTGACTGGACTAGATTCGACTAGACTCAATTCAACTCGTTTCAACCCCTAGCTTAAGGACCCAATTGATTTAGTTAAAAATTGAAATCCAAATTAATAATTAATTTTAACCATATATTTTATGATATTTACATCGTTAATTTTTTTTTTTTTTAAATAATCTTATCCAACTATTAAATAGAGAGTTGTCGAGTGAGTAATTAATTTAGAAGTGAGAATCTTATAATGTAATTATGAATAAATCAATCATATTTCATTAACTTCTTTTTAAATCTATTGAAGATAATATTTTTAACAAAACAAGCGGGGGCATAATTTCTCTAATCAAATCAGGCGACGCGGTTGAACACTTCAACTAGAGTAGCCAATTTCATATTTCCCAACAATCAAGCAGATACTTTTAGTTAATTGATATTGTAATTGGGAATTGGATTCTGTTGGAAAGTAGAATATGTCATATGATTTGTATTGATAGCAAATATTAGTTTTCCTTATGTAGTCCTTAATTATGGTGATTACCTTGTATAGAAAGTTAGGTTGCTGTGTATATATATTTTCGTCTGTAACATTAATAACATTATTCCAGCAGATTTCTTCTTCTTCTATTCATCTTTTACATGGTATCAGAGCAAGATTGAGATCCCGATTCATTGTTGCACTCTAATCTCTCGTGCAAAACCTTCTCGGCCTTCAATTTCACAATTCGATTCTTTTCCAGTTTTGCGCGAGCTCCACGAAAACGGTTGTATCTTTCAAACCGTAACTCGGAATTGCGCAAGGTCGGTACCGTTGGATTCGTATCGTCCGTATCTAGCTCATATCCTTTCGGGCTATTTTCGACAACGTTTGGTGGGTTAAAATCGTCTTCAAAGTCCCCACCACCGAATACACATGGCAACCAGTAATGAAACTCTTACTTCCAAGAACACTGCTGCTTCTCCTGACTTATCCAATTCAGAATCTATACAAGTTTTTTCAAAGGCCGACATCTCAAATCCTTACTTCACTCACCACTCGGATCATCCAGGTTTAGTTTTAGCCATTGAATGGAGACAATTATAAAGGTTGAAAAAGGGCTATGACCCTAGCCTTGAACTCCAAAAACAAGCTTGGATTCGTCAATGGTTCTATAGAGGCTCCTTCAGAAAAGACAGATCCCGAAGGCTATGCAACTTGGTCACGATGTAACGACATGGTTCATTCTTGGATCGTCAATACTCTCATC
>CAIGRF010410429.1:0-11904 GCA_903798235.1 Fraxinus ornus
TATGCGGACATGTCTCGAGTTTTATGACCTTAGTCCCTGTTTGGTACACATTAAAATTTTCATTCTCATTCTTCTACTCATTTTCAACCACACATTCTTCAATAAAATAATATTTTCCACCACATCAATAACTTTTCCTTCTTTTTCAACCACACATTCTTCATCAATCTATTAATCCAGAATACATTCTTACAAAATAATGTGGCTCAAACACACCCTTAAGATTAATTTAAAAATTCAGTTTTAGTATTTGTACCGATGAAGATTTTATCGGATTTTCTTGCATTTCTTAAGTATTGATTGTTCTTATTTTTGGACAAGTTTGACAGAGCCACCGTTTTTGCTTCCGCTTCTTATATTTTTTTTTTTTTTGAGAATGCTATATTAAGTACTGTTTGAAAACTAATTCATAGAAAAGATCTACCTTTTAAGTATTCTAATTAGAAGAATATCTTTTATAAAATCAATCAAACGAGTAGAAAGAAGTTTTTGGATCTGAAAGTTCATTTTTTATTTCTCAAAAGTCATGCCACACAGATCTTTAATGCGATTTTAAAAGCAACTTTTATGCAAAAGTACTAGTGTACTATTTAACCCTCAATTATGCAACTAGTAGATTAATAATGCTTGAATATTATTATTTTTTGACCAACCTTAAGGGACATTAATTGGTGTATATAAAGAATCATGAATCAGCATTGGCATCTTAAAGTGTCTTACATAGAAAATAATGTAACATTTGCTTATTTGTATAGTATTCATTATTTCTTGTTATAACTTAGTACAACCAAATATGCACAAAGAGTGCATTGAGTACTTAAAAAAAAAGTACTTTGCACATATTCATGGATCCATGATCAGATTGGCATTGATATTTCGTTTCGAGTTTCTTGAGAACTGGATCAAATTAGTTTCTATTGAGAATTTTGAAAATGGAATCATTCATTTAATGAGCAAAAAATGTACTCGATCAGACCAAAATCAATCGATATTTTGGTTTGGTTCGGTCCTGTTAATTTCTTTTATGCTTCAAAAATAAATTGTAAAGTTTAAAATTTCTTGGTTTACGATTAATACAATAAAGCTGTTGATTATTTTAAATACATATTAATTCATGTGATGTTATATAAATTATGATTTAGTTGAGAGATGATAAAAAAAAAAAATTTGATTTTGCAGCTACAATTTTTTTCCTTTTTTATTGTTGTCAAAATTTTGGATACCAATAACAACTCTAAAAAATAGCCAAATATTTTTATGAAATTAGTAAAACTTAATTTCTTGAGAGCGTGTTCAGTTGTGCTTAAAATTCAATTAAAATTGAAAATATAGCCGTTATTGGGTCTCACTCATCTAATAAAAGTCAACAACAACAACGACTAGTTATTCAATTTTAATCCGATTTTAATCTCTACCAAACACGCCCTAAAAATAAATACCTAGTTTCATTGGATTTTACTACATATAAATTATTGTAGATCACACAATTTCACTTGTGATAAGCCAATATTCCAGATAGGATAGCAAAAAAATGTAGGGTACAAGTTCCATGAGTCGGGCACTGAACCAAAGATGGGGCATATATACCATTGTACTTTATGACTATTTATTGCTACAGACATGGAAAACGACCTTAGACTAACAGGCATGTCCCCTCCAATAACCATGGTCTTCGGCCGACGTGGAAGAAATCTTGATAACCAAAGATGGGTTTTCGCATTGATTTTGTGGTCAAAATGTCATGTTTGATACGTCTGATTATGTTACATTATTGTACTCATCTTATGTTGTTCAATATCAAAACTTTGACCATTTAAATATTCGCTCATCTTTCAATTTTTGAAAATGTCATAAAATCGATTCGGTTATATTCTAAAAGTCATTTATATAAAGCTTGGGAAAGAATTGGATCGACTTAGAACTAGGTGAAATCGATCGGTTGTCAATTGGTCGGAATTTTTGGTTAACATTTTTAAAGCTAAAAAGATTTTTTTGGGCAATTCCTCCTAAATGTATTTCATGTTTGTTGTCAAGAATCTCTTCAATATAGTATAGAATTTCAATGTTGGTTGCATATATTGTCACTTTGTTTGTATAAACATGCAACATACATACATTGGCCTGTTTGGTACGATTCAAAATCCAATTAAAATTGAATATATAATCGTTATTGGGTCCCACTCGTTTAATAAAAGTCAATAATAACGACTAGTTTTTCAATTTTAATCCGATTTTAGTCTTTACCAAACACCCTCTGAATTCTCTCAATTGAACATTTCACATTTGACTGTTGATCCATAGGCCTTTTTCTTTTGTTCAATAATCCGATTATGTTTTAAGAAAAAGTAATACTTCAAAGTATTTCACATCTTAAATTAATTTTTAGGTCAAAAATAATATTAGAGTCTCTCTATATTTCCTTGTGTTAAATTTGTATTTGAAACCATTGAGCTCCCTCCATATCTTTTATTCCAAAAAAAAAAAAAAGTTAAGCCCAAGTTTGAGCCACATTTTCTGGAAGAAATGTGTTTTGGAATAATTATATTTTGGAGAATGTGTGGTTAAAAAATAAAAAATAAAAATTAAGTTCACATGTAAAATTATTTTATTGAAAAATATGTGGTTGAAAATGAATTTTTTTAAAAATAGTGCTCAAAGAGTAAAGAATACCTTTACTTACCTACTTAACTTAATTTTTTTTCATTTTTTTTCTTTTGAATTCAAATAGTTTTTTATAAATTGCTGGAATTGGAATCTTACTTGTTATTTAAGCGCTCACCTTGAAGAATCATAGGCTTGTTGAAAGTCCACTATAATGGCGCACCTAGGGTGTGTGGGATGGATCGATTAGGTAGTCATGCTAGACTTCAAGACGTATTATTGTAAGTTTTTTGTTCCAAACATTTCTGAAAAGTAGACGATAAGTTTTAAATCTTAATGCACGCAAGATATATCTCGTTGAATCAATCTTTTTCATCACATCATGTATAATAAAATCGAATCAAAAGGCTGATAAATGTAGGAACCATAGACGTTTTGAGCAGTTGATTGAGAGTCTAGCTAAAGTCCTGCTTATGGTCAAATTTTCTTAAACCTGTCAAATTCCCTTGGAAGGATTTTTTTTTTTTTATTATTAATTTTGTGGTTTTAGAATCAATTACAACATGAGCTGGAGCAAAAGTAGAGGGATCATCCTTAGGAGTCTGTTCCCCAATGTACCCAATACCTTACGTTTATCTCATTTATTTAAACTCTCATACTGTGTCGATTTCGACTTCATCGTGTGTTTTAAACGTATGTTTATGATTTAGACTTTTCGGATGCGTCTTATTATGCTCACCAAATTGAAATTTCATTTCTTGTAACTCCGACTAAGGATCAACATCCTTACTAAGTGCCTTATGGAGCGAAAGTGAGATTAGACTAGATGTGCATGACCCTCCTCCTAACATCGATAAATGACTTATTTTTGGTAATAGAAACCAACTCGAAGGGGATAAAGTTTGATGCATAGCTTTTTGGTTGTTAAATTATAGCATTGCTAAGTTGTAGCAACACTGAACAACATTTTTGTCGGTAAATTAAAGTAATAAAATGAAAATAAACATTATCAACAGAAAAATTCTAGCTAGGTAGTAAAATAGTAATTCAAAATTATATCTTTTAAATTTAATGTATGGATAAATTATTGTCTTTAAATAAAATTTTAAAAGAGATAATAAATTACCTTTTAAGAAAAATTGTGACGTCAATTAAATAAAACTTAAAAGATAATTGAAAATTAATAAAAAAAAAATTAGTATGTAGTAATAATAAAGAAATACTTTTCGTAAATTCAATTTATCTGCCTAAATTTCGTACATAAATAAATTAATAAAAAATAAATATTAAACATTAAATAATAGAATTTTTTTTTTTGTGGATAATGATTTATAACTCATCTAGCATTAATAATATAATTAAAAATAAAAAGAAACATTAAATTACTAAAAAGTAAAAATGAATAAACTTATGTTAGTACACCTCCAACTCTTGTAGCCACGATTTGTAATCCGTGACGGAAGTGCATCGATGATGGCCCATGATATCGGTGTCGAAAATTACCAACAAATTTCCATCTGATCACTTACGATAATGACGTTAGCGATCATTGATGGGATTTTTTTCGGTGAACATACGCTTCATTTTATTTTAGAAAAATACCCTTTTTAAATTTCGTCCAAGACTCGTGAATTGCTCGAGACATCTCTATACGATATGTTCATGACACTAACCTAAAAAATAGAAGAAGAGGAGAACAAAATCCTTGATAAGTTTTATATGCAAACATCTCACAAAGTCACTGTCCCTGGTTATAGTCATAATCTGAATTGAGAAGCAAGAGAGGTACACATGGCTACATGATCACATTGATTTGGCCATTGAAACATTAGTTGTAAAATATATATCACTTCTCGTGTAGTGTCGTGATCGTACCTAATCAAAGACAAAGCCCTTGTCGATGCACCTTCACAATTGAACTAATTCCAATTATCACCTACTTTGTGGAGTTACAGGCACAGATGGCTACAGTGAGGAAAAAAATTTCACACTCAAGCCCTAAAATAAATTTGTGATTGATACTTTCTTTAGAAATAAAATGTGAGGTTTCAAAAACATTGGAGATGATACAGAAACATTGTTTTGTACAATGAAAAAGATGTATTTCTCCATTCCTACTGTTCACAGCCGACTCATAGCAATCAACCCATATATAAGATACAAAATCGCTTGTCGTAATAATACCGCTTCATATTGAGGGAAAAAGAAATGGACAATGCTTTATACTTTCTTATTGTAGTCAGGACTCAAAAGAGAGTATACATACTTTATATGGACTGGATTATACATCCTTCTCATATGTGGCTATGTTCAATTCTATAATGATATATTGTGAGATAGTTTGATCATGAGATATGTTACATGTTGTTAAGACGGGATTCTTGAATGCATCTTGACGAAAGCATGTATATGGTAACAATTAAGCTATATGTTCATTGTTCTTGACAATATGGTTGACATCTCCTATGTTGTAGAAATCTTTTCATGGGTGTTTTCAAAAATCAAGAATTTAGATCTTGTCACATAGAAAAATATAAAAGTTAAATGTAAATGAGAATGTAACTATTGCATGATTGGTATGGTGAACCAATAAATATTTGCTACCTTTAACGTATGGAGTCTATTTTTAAGAAGCAATCTCATAATCTCGTGTTTATGCCATGGACTAGGGTAGATATTTGTTTTGCTGGAGAGATGGTCAAGAAATCTCAATCTAATCCTAGAAAAGAGCATTTGGAGCACGAGGCATTGTGCGCTTGTCTACTCAAAAAAATACGTGGTTCCTATTCATTTTAGTGCTTTAAGCGTTTAGTTTGATACAGCCTAAAATATCTCCATCGAAGCTTAGTGTTTACACTATTCTAATTGGAGGATGTCAAGCAATCTTGTATTATTAACTCTACTATAAAGGTGGAGTATGTGGCGACTTGTGACTTTACTCAAAAAGTTCCTTACGGATCTTGAAGTGTTTATTTCATCTTTGCAACCTATTACACTTCTTGTGATGATAGTGAGGTGGTTCTTTAGTCTAAAGAACTGAGGAACCACCAGATCCAAGAAACTATATTTAGACAAATATTTTATTTTCCATCATAGGAATTTGATAGTACGTAAGTTAATGCATGCTAGAAATTCAACATTGCTACATTACCGGACAAATTTGCCACCTCCATTGATAGAATACTACGTGATATTCTATCATTGATCAGTTTACAAAAAAAAAAAAAAAAAGAGAGAGAGAAAGACAACAATCGCTTATTGCCACACCTTCGTCTATCATCCAGAATGTCAGCAAAGTGGCATTATTCCTAGAAATTTGTTCCTTTTATTGAACCTTTGCGTGCTAGTTTTGAAGTTCACTTAAAAGGAATGTAATGTGTAACATATATTACTTTAAGGCAAGTGAGAGATTGTTAATATTGCTGATGCCAATTCCATTGGTGTGCCCATTTTGCTCCAAAATAAAAACCCCCAATTTTGCGTACTCAATACCCTCCCCTTTCAGTTTTTTGCGTTCTCATTGAACAAACTACAGGTTGAAGGAATGGAAGCAATTTGTTTTTCAAAACAGCATTTTAAGGGCACAAGTACATGTTTTCATCTAGCTGAATGATAAGGTTGAGCACCCTTTTAAAGAAATATAGAATAGCGAGAACATTTAAACAAGTTTGATTATTTAGTGGATCATAAAAACCTACATTTTGAAGATCTTTTCCTTTTCTTTTGGATCGAACACCAATTGCAACTATTCGATAGACGACTCATATGTAGATGAAAAATACCCCCCNAAGATTCGGTACAAAAAAAAAGAAAAAAAAAAAAAGGGTTTGACGGCACAAGTGAAACTTCGCGTTAAATTCAATTACTACAAATATTTATTCAACGGTGCTTAAAAACGATGAAAAGATGTTAAAAATTTAAAAGCCCCAAATCAGAAGACCTAAATACACTTACATGACCTAAAAAGGTAATCAAGAAGCTGCGTGTACACAGACGAACTTGTGAGAAAATGGAGGGCAACGAAATGAATTGTCCACAAATATGATCGAAGTTAAATTGGAAAACATCGAAAAGTATTCAAGAAGAAATAAAAATTAAAATCTTATTAAATCGTATATTCTTTAGACAAGTATATTGAAACTTAAAAAAATTGAATAATTTGATGATGGAAATTCGCCCCTCTCGTCCGCTGTTGGTGTAGCAGATAGATAGCGAAAGGGAGTGTGGTACCACAATTATTAATTTCTGATGAATAATGGCAGCAAAACATTCAGCTACACCCACATGGACTGTTATGCTAATGCTGCCAAAACTATTCTTCCTTCTCCTTCGAACCCTAACACTCAAAAGCTTCTTCTGAACCCGGTTTTCTATGAACCCTTTAATTTCAGTTCCCGTTCCAGCAGTTCCTGCCTGCCGTAAGCACTACTGAATATAATCCGCTTTTGTAAATTGCTCTCTGATAAACCACTTTGGATTCTATCCCCTGCTGCCCTTTTTCTTTTTTACTTCTCTCTCTTGATTTCTCTCTCTACAAACAAATTATTTCCTTTTTTTTAAGACAATTTTTTAGCCTTTAAATTCTTTATATAGCTGCACAACTTGTAGTACTCCTCTTAACATAGCCCATCCTGAAAGCAATCAAGAAAGAGAGAGGAATAAAAGTTGTTTCTTATTCAATTCTCTCTATTTATTTGGTTTATTTTTGTTAGTTTTCCTCATCTTCTTCTTCCTTGATTTCTAATTCGATATTGACATGTCGAGCTACATAGATGTGCCCGAGCAACTCTGCTACATCCCTTGCAATTTCTGCAATATTGTTCTTGCGGTATTCGAATTTAAGAACCCTTTTCCCTTAGTGGGATCTGCTTTTAATGTCCAATATTGTATATTAAATATGTTTGCATGCATCTATCTATATCAATATGTGCATTTTTGTGGTTGTGTGCTTGCTTTGAGTACATGTGTTTGCATCCAACCAAGAAAGGAACATTTTTTTCATGCTGAATAAAGCTGGTTTTGGTTTCAGAGATCAGGTTATCATTTGGTGTTATTATGATGAAGTCCATTATTTTTTCCCTCTGGGCTTCTTGTTTTTGCTACAGTCATGTCTACATCGTCAAGACTTTTCTCTTCTCTTCTTTTACAGTCAAAGAAAAAGTCATACCTGAAGGTGAAGCATTGGGATGACCAGAGAGCGATTATTGTATTGATTTTCTAAAAAAATATTAGGGATATTTATAACCTCAGAACACGAATTTGCCTATAAACTGATGATAGAGACAATTCTTTCATCTGTGGATTTTGCCTCTGTTTAATTGCTTTTCATTGCTGAAAAGATATCACTATACCTGCTAATTTCAGCATGCTCTCAAAATAAAGCTCTTTCTACTAATGTTTTCAATAAAATGAAGCTCCTACTTGGGGATATTTCTTGATTAAAGCAGCCCTAGCTAGAAGAAGACCAAATGTTTTCTTGCAAAAAACTCTCGGCGTGCTTGGTAACTTGGACTAGGCAAGATTAACAAAGAAAATGTTGTCATCTTCAGTACCCCTCTAGGGTTTTCTCTGCAAGACTGCAACTCCTCTTAATTTCAGAGTTTACCCACTGAGTTTCAAGCATAATCTTGTTTATAATTAGTCCACAACCAGAAAATTCTGCAGAAAGATGTTTATCTACGTGTATCAGTTATTGTTCATAAACACAGATCTCAAAGTTTAAGGCATTTCGGTTATAGACTTTTAACTGTTGGTTAATTTCTCAATTCTGAAGGTTCAATTTTTGGTGGTTGAATTTGCAGGTGAGTGTTCCATGCAGCAACTTGTTTGATATCGTGACCGTTCGATGTGGGCACTGTACAAATCTGTGGTCTGTGAACATGGCAGCTGCATTCCAGCCTCTGTCCTGGCAAGATGTTCAGGTTCATTTAACGAAATTGCAGCTCAATTTGTGGGCGATGACCAGATCAAATTTTATAATAGGCTTCTGAAATCTGGGTTTTGCTTCTTTTGAGGAGATCAAAGTTTTTGCCTAAATATTATAGATCCAGTTTTTCAGAACCCTAAAACACCCAGAAACCAAATCCTACAACTTTTTGCTTTTTGTAGAGTTCTAGGGTTTAAATATTAGTTTTTTATTAACATTTTAGTTTGTATGATTCGATGATTTGATTGATGTGTACGTTGAGGTTGGTTCTTTAGGTTTTTATGTCACCAGAGATTGTCCTCTGCTGTGGGAACAAAGCTTCAAAAATGGCAACTTTGGGTTCTCTTAGATCCCAGCTAGATCTTAGTAACTGTCAATCTAGCAGCCATTTTCTTAACTGATTCAGTCACTTCAATCTTGTTATTTTATCCCTTTTCTTTTCTTTTCTTTAAAAAAATAAAAACATAATTTCAGTTCATTGAGTTCACTCTTTTGGTCAAATCTTTTTTCTCCCTCTGACCCTCTCCCTCTCTCTCTCTCTCCTGTTTCTCTGTCTACCCTAGCTTTCATTAATGTTCTTATCTAACCTATTTCACAGTAAATGTAAACGTTCCTCTTTTACTTGTTTGGTGTTTTTTTTATTTATTTATATATAGGAAAGAAGTCATTTAAATATTTGGAATTTTATTTCCTCGTTGAACTAAGTTAAATAAAATGGGGTTTCTGAATTTTTATTTATTTATTTCAGGCTCCCAATTACATTTCCTCTGAGCACAAGAAGGTCGACCCTGGTTCTTCTTCCAAATGCAACAACAAGATGGCAATGCTACCTCCCATTATGAATAACACTGAGGAGAGGATCGTAAACAGACGTATGTTTCATTAGATTTCATTTACGTCTCTTGTAAAAAATAGTACTATACAATATTAAGGAAGACAAATTTAAACTATTAAGAAACATAAGTTAAAATAAACCATACATGCGCTAGATGTTTAGTTGCAATTATTTTAATATTTTGTATATTTATTTATATTCTCCTCGAGCCATCATTTTGTTTTACAGCTCCTGAGAAAAGGCAACGAGTACCATCTGCATACAACCAGTTCATAAAGTAATGGAATTATTCACTTGATTATTTTGATTTTTGTGCTACACTAGCTTTTAGTAAATATCAGCAGTATTAGAAAGTTATTCTTTTAACTGTGAATATTATACATATATTCAGAGAGGAGATTCAGAGAATCAAAGCCAATAATCCAGAAATAAGCCACAGGGAAGCATTCAGTACTGCTGCAAAAAATGTAAGTGGGAAATATATATTCTCAAATGTGGATACTTTTTATTGCAGTTAATAGTCGAAATTTTTGGGCTATGACTTGTAAACTTTCTTTGGTATAGTGGGCACACTTCCCTCATATTCACTTTGGGCTGATGTTGGAGAGCAATAACCAAGCTAAACGAGGTAAGTGATATGATTTTTGTGTAAAGTTGGATTTATTTTTCACTTATTTGACTTTTAAAAGACAAAAAGTTTTCATTGTTAATTCTGTGTATATAATATAATGTCTCTTATTTTCTTAAGATTTAACTTGAGCATTATCTGAGAGTAAAGTGTTAAGACTTCATCAAGTAACACAAATATTTGGTTTTCTGACCATGGACATTTTGTAATTAAAGACCAGGTCCAATGGTTTTGTTAAGTCAATAATTTGAGAAGAAGATCCACCAAACATTATGGCATGTTTGAAATTGCAAAGGAATGAAATTAAGGAAAAGAGTCATGTGACAAATTAACACGTGATTAGTGTTTAAAGCTTTTTCTTGGTATTAGGCAAGCATCAAACAGATTTGATGCAGAAAACTTAAAAATTAAAATTAAAATTAGATTTTCAAGAAAATAATTATATTTCTTGTTCTTTTGTATCTTTGTAGGACTCTGATCAGAAGCATCAGATGCAAAGGCTGGTCTCCTAAACAAATAAAAATTAATCTGGGCTTCAAGACAGCTTTTATGTGACTTATATTTCAAGCACACGATGATATTGTAATTTCCTATTTGTTTTTAACTTTGTTTGGAAAATGTTACTTAAATGTCGTGCAATTACTACTTATGCTGTTGTTTCATCAACAGGCTCTATTTTCCTTGTGCAATAAAAATTCTGTAAATTCCTGAAATCGTTTATCACTTTAGATTTTTCATGGTGATGCTTGCATTATTTGCCATTTGAGATTGTTTGTGGTACATTTCATACTCCAGAAAGGAAAAAACTAGTTGCGGTTAATGAAAATATATTGGTGTCTCCGTTTCTCTTATGTTGTAAGTCTAGTTTAACATCTGTATTTTCATGTTTGTTTAACTTTAAAACTTGAACGGTTCAGTAAAACTTTTGAGGAACATTTGCTTTCAAAATTTCCTGTTTCAGTAGCATGATTGAACTAAGAATTCAACACAACGAATGATTGACAACGTTGATTTGATCTTACAATAATTAGATATTGAAAGTGTAAATTATTTAACATTTTCTCTCTAGGGTATTAGAGGGGTACCTATCCAAAAATTATCATGTAGTCTTCAATTTAGTAAACTACACAAGTATTGTATTCTAAAATTATGAGTTAATTAGAAGACTCAATCGACCCATATAATTCAAGTGTTAACAATTTAAACCTAAGTCCACTCGATTATTGAGCTACCAAGGTGGGATCATCAATCTTAGCCCACTCCACTATGAAGCTTGAAATAACCCTCGTGGATTATGTTCAATTACTAAGAACATCTCCAATATACTCTTTATTTATAAAGAACATATTATACATTATAGAGAGCATCTTCAAATTTAAAGAGTTAACTTTCTTATGCATTTCAACAATACTTTTAATTTTGGCTCTTTGCTTTGATTTTCTTAATAAATATTTATTGATTTCTCCTCATTTTATTTAACAAAATCTTTTATATGTTAATGGCCAATCAATTTAAATATGGATTGAAATGTTTAAAAAGTACAATATTGATTTATTAAGTGCAATCATTGTACATTAAGAATAGAGAGAGTTTGACTCTCTAAACTTGGAGAATCAAATATACTCTATATTTTAAAAAGTTAAAATAGAAAGTTTCTTGAAACTTATTTTTCTGTATTAGCTTTTTAAAAATAAAAAATGTTTTATATTTACAGAGTTTGTTGGAGATGCTCTAAAGGCATTACAACATCTCCAATAAACTCTTTATTTTTAAAGAGTATATTCTATCATTTGGAGAGTATCTATAAATTTAGAGAGTTAAAATTTTGAAGTACTCCAACAAGTTCTTTATATTTAACACTTAATTTTACTACTCTTAAAAAATATTTATTATTTTTGAGTAGTAAAATTAAGT
>CAIGRF010410439.1:0-12536 GCA_903798235.1 Fraxinus ornus
CATCCAGGTGAACCAAGCAAGGAAGCAGAGGCGTCGGACATACCGTGCCCATGGAAGAATCAACCGTGAGTGCCTTTTTTCCCCCTTCTGATTTTTAGTGGCTTGTTTCCTGATTAAAAAAAATGCAATTTTTAATGATTGTTCTTCTGCACGCAGCTTACATGTCATCTCCCTGCCATATTGAGTTGATCTTGTCAGAAAAAGAAGAACCGGTTAAAAAGGAGGTATTTATAACATTCCCTTCTCTTAATATTATTAGCAAGAGCTAGCTAAGAAAAAAAATTGAAAAAAATGATGAATCAACCCACTTGTTTTTTGCATTGTTTTGTTTCGTCATTGATTCCTTGTTCATTTGGCTCACAGTGACTGCTAATAACTTAATGTTCTCTAGCTTGTATCTTCATACGTACGGATAAGCTTAAAAGTCAACTTACTTATTTCCAAATTTGACCAGCAAAAAAGTTAACTTGTTAACCTATTTACTTGTAAGTAAACTATACAAGTATAATTTTAAGCAAGCAGTGACATAGTTTGACAAAGTTGTATAACATTTGGATTTGCAGCCTGAAACCCAGCTGGCTCCCAAGAAGACAAAATAGACTTCCGAGTTATACAGAGGGATGCTTAATGAATGGTAGACTTGAGGTAGTCTTTGATTTCGGGAAGGCGGAAGAATTTATGTTTCACTCTCTACTGTCCATGAGAACATTTTATGTTATCAGAATTTTGTTTCACCAGATTTTTATGTCAAAATCAGCTGATTTTGGTTTTGAATTAGGAGGATACGAGCATTCAAGTTTTAAATAATTCATTTCGACATTGATGAAGGGTAGTGTTTGCTTAACCATTTTTTTTTCTTTCAAGTTTTTTAACGCAAGGTAATCTATTGGTCCGTTGATTAGATTGCCTTGTCTAATATCAGCGCTTGTTAGTGAGGAAAAGTATGTTTGGTTAAGCTGCCTTAGCATAAAGAGCTTACCTACGTGAGACGAGTAAATTCTAAACTACTCATTATTAATTATTAAAGTTGAAAACAAGTCATTCAGTTTGATAGCTTAAAAAACCTAAGTTTGATAGCTTAAAAAACTTAAAATTTATTACTTTCAAAATAAGTAACTTTTACGTAGCCATACGTGCAGTTTGTCTTATCAGCCTATCTGGTATTCCTCGTCAAATTCTATGACTTCCAGCACATATTCATTGGGAATTTACACGTGGCCAATGTTGCAAAATGTTCCTCGAAACATGCTAAAAATAATCAACAAATTCACGAAGAGTGTAATTGGAAAAAATACGGAGATCAACCCTATTACGTGTACACGAACGTGTACGTTTACACGCCAATGTACACGGGTCCACTGCCCCCTCACAATAGGGGGGGCCAGATTATTTTATTTGGGCGTGGGCCTCTCCCTTCATGTGAGGAGAGTATAAAAGGACGGGTACGAATAAATTAATTCAAGCACTATTCCCAATTCCAATTGGATTATAATCCGAAACAACGTATTAAACATTAAATGAAAACATTCAAGGACTACAAAATAGAAATGACCATCTATGCTTTCTTAAGGTTGAGCAGCTTCCAGAAGTTTCTCATATATCTGTCTTGCAGTCAAGTCTTCGACCTGTTTCAGAAATTATATAATTAACAGAGTACGAGAGAGACACTAATCTCACACAAATGTAAACTCCCAGATAAATGGATTGATAGGGCAAATAAGGGTGTGTTTGAACCACATTATTTTGGAAGAATGTATTCTGAAATAGTAGATTGATAGATAATATGTGGTTCAAAAAGAAGGAAATGTTATTGATATGACGGAAAATATTATTTTATTGAAGAATGTGTGATTGAAAATAAGTAAAAGAATGAAAATGAAAATTTGAATGTGTACCAAACATGGGCTAAGTAAAAGTTAAGCTTTGCTTAGGAAAAAGGAAATGTATTTATTAGCATCATACTGACGTTTACTACAAAGGTTGCCACAGATGAATATTTAAACATATGCATTTGTATATAAACAGATACATACACAAGGTTCTATATAAGATCTCATACACGTGATTGCGAGCACATGCGCACAACTTAAATATTATGACGTTCTAACTCTGATTTACTTCAGGTGCACTTCAATTTGCAAGATATGCAGCCGTCATAGTTTTTTCCACTATGCTAGCATGGGGAGAGAAGTTAAAAATGTTGGATAATTTTCTACCCTGTTATCTGGTTTCAGATGTAAAAAGGAAAAGAAAAAATAAAGCAAGGAGCCTGCAAAAAATAAAACTAATGTAAGCCAATGAAATGCTCTCGAGCTTGATGGTGAGGGTCTCCAAAATCTTGATTAAATTAGAATCTCAATATCTTATTTAAAAAACCATCTGTCCTTAATGAAGTCAGGTTAGCAGATTCGTTTAGCATCAGCGTTGATGTGGTTGCAGTAGAAATTTACTACATTATCATGTTAAGATTACTGAACCAGTCGCTCTCATTATTACCATAATTAAAAAATTGCAGAAGTTTTCTATGAAGTCCTGTTTCAGCTTTTTCCTTTCCCTTCCCTTCCCTTCCCTTCTGGGCACATGTTCAATAGTTGATAGCCACTCAATGAAGGAGTAGTTTGCCTCTTTTAAAATAAAAAAGAAGCATTTTATGCCTTGGTTAACTCTGGTTCTTTTATTTTATTCCCTGAGATTCAATTTCTTGAAGTTACAAGGTCAGATCACTAACTAGGCATGAACTTTCAAAACAATCAAACCTAATTACTAACTTCGGCAAGTTCTGTTTGCCGTAGCTTGATGCTATGGAAAGCTCACGGATAGAAAATTAAACCACCACTAAATCACAGAGATCAACTTATTAAAAACAAATAAAGACAATTTTCTGTTAGTAGCGAGAATTCAAACAGCCAATTACATTTCAACTGGAGGAGGAGAAAAGCAGACTGTATAACGCATCAAAACACATACATAGATTAAAATGACGAAATTTGGGAACTGAACTTACCACAAGGAGCTTTGATTTGTTATTCCATCCTCTTTGAAGAGTCATCTGGCTTAATTTAAGGCCCAATACCTGTCTCAAATTTTTTTTACCAAGTCAGCTCAATTAAATTTGATAAATCAATGGAGGTTCAATTTATCAGTTTAAATGAATAAATTCCATTCCATACCCTTCCCATGAATTCTAAAAGCTCATTGTTAGCCTCTCCTCTGGCTGCAGGTGCCGCTACAGTGACCCGAACATCATCAGCATTTACTCCTGGTATAAATGTATTGCAAAGACATCATGCTTAGCAAAGAACAATCATCAGTTTCTTATACATCGTCATTACATTATCATCCTTCAGAAATGTCAGATTCCTAACATGCATATGTGAAAGATGAAAGTTTGCTAAGAAATATATTCTGAATCTTCATACGAAGATACGGAATGTTCACAACTATGATTGGTTTCTTGTAAAAATAAAATGATTTTTGACTTGTAATGTTTCGGCATCACATCTTCGAGAACACAAGGGAGAGTAAGAAAAGCCTTTTCTAAATTAAAAGCAATGGCCCATAAGCAGCAGGGACCCAATAATAGATGCAGAATATACTGTGGTCACAATGATTTTGGATGTAGTCATGAAGACAACAAAAATACCATCTTACACTAGTGATTTTCAAATCAAGCCTAGGTTTCACGGATCGCAGGTTTGGCTCCCAGGGTTCAAGCTCAAGGCCGCCTTCCCCTCATTCTTAGGCCGGCAAGCCTGAACAACTAGCATACACACACGCTATGAATAAGATGTTAAGAGAGAATACTTGCATATGATCATATCATTAGTGCACTATTTGGTAAAGTAGGCCTCGCGCCTAGCTGTTATCGTGTTTGCCGTACCGAATGGGGAGCTAAGCATTCTCGCTGACATTATACAAGATTATACTTCTAGGGTTACGGTGATTATTTGAGGTTGATTGCCTCTAGAGAAATGACATAAATGTTTGCTCTCCCTATGGCCAACAACTGATTTTGAAAGTTGAGACAAAGAGTCTCTAACATGCGCTGCCTGAATAGGTATAATCTTTACCCCTCTCCTGAAAGCCTGTATGGGCCTTACACATATTAAGAACATTTTGAATCAGTGGATTGCAGTTAATTCAAGAGTTCAAATCACGTGCAATTATCTACTTTTTCTTCAAACTGTTTCAATTTCATGCAATTTCTTCGGGTTTATAACAATAAAATAACAATTTACTGCTTATGCTTAAATCCTTTTTGTCATATTTTTGCAAAGATTAAATCCATATTCTCAGGAGCATACAAGAACATCTCGAGGATGAATAAAAACCAGAACCAGCACAACGAAAGCATACAAAGAAATTGATTAACACCAGAACTAACACACTGAAAGCATACAAAGAAATTGATTAAGAGCAGGGCCATGGCATAGCTTCAATTTCCCACACGAAGGTACTACAATAAGCAAAACAGATGCTAATTTGACTTCAATCATATCCTTACAAGCGTGTCTGTACATGCATCACATGAATTCTCATAGCTAGAACTTTAATCTATAGACATCTATGATGCAGAACAGATGCATGTTGATAGAGTAATTTTTGGGAAACACTGAACAATTGATTTACTTGTAATTGCAGAGCGCTGTGAACGGTCTTCCACTTCTATTGCCACTTGAACAAGGCCCCCTTCTAATTGTGATATGCAGGGTGGTACTGGAGCATCCTACAATAGATAGCAAAAGATCAAATAATAGCGTCCTCACAAACAGTCACCTTGCAAGAGAGCTTTAAGTATATATGATTCCCGAAAGCACGATAGAGAAAGAAATGGAGGTACAAAGTATGGACACTGGACAAATATGATAACAGGAGAAATGATAAGGATCTCTGACATGCCTTCGGTCCTTTAAATTTTCACATTGCTTGATTCCCAAATTGAGTAGTTGAAAGATCAATAACAAAGAATCTAGAAAATGAATAACATCATGATATTTGTTACCTGCGGATTGGTTTCAGCAGCAATTGTACTAAGCGCACCATCAACAACATATATGAAAGAGGCAGATTCTAGATCTTCTTCAGCACGATAGCAAACAAACAGCTCACAACCCAAACAATTCATTCTATACTGCTTCTCCATTTTTCCTTCACCACTGCACGAGAAAGATCCACCTCAACAAAGATTAACTTCAAAGAATTTGAATTTCACATATTTAGCACAGAACAGCAGAAATAGATATAATGAATGATATGGACCTAATCAAATACTAAAAGCAGGTAATCAGTCATACTTCATGAATCCACAAACTACTAGCTCTATAATTGATTTTTGTTAAATTATATATTTTTTAAGTGGTAAAACGTATTCTATAGCATAAAGCAGATTTGCTTGTTAGTTCTACTCAGGAAGCAATGTTCCTGGATCTGCCACGCAACACACATGATCAGCAGTTCCAGCACATACATAAGATTTAAGACTCGACTGATGGTTTGTTATTTCATATTTCTCATAGAAATTAAGAGCAAGACTTCGGATATGATCTAAGCTAAGATAACCTAATAAGAAAATAAAAACTTTCAGAAATTAGCATAGTCATAGTTTTGTTCTCTCTCTCTCAGACAAGATTCAGAAAGATTGCAGATCATCTGATTATCACGATAACTCTACTGCCCCAGCCATCTGAGCAAATTTGGAAGGAAACTAAACGCAAAGATTGAAATTGTTATACTGTATTTCACTCATCAGCTGAGTAGGATTCTCCACATTGAAGCAGAAATACTGCAGGCCATCCAATCATTATCAATAATGTTACACCCCTGGTTATTTAAGTAGAATTCAAAGAGATCTTCATATCGATGTAAAAAGTTTTTTATGGTCTTCTAAACATGTTTGGGAAGTGTTTATAAACAATTTAAATTATAAATAGATAGAAACGGATGTGGTCCCTCATAATGTGTGGATAAAAAAGTGTTCATAAATAGTTTATAAAAACGAGCCAAACATAGGCTTAGTCATTAAAAGTTGCATGCAGTGATGGCTTGAAGACTCAATTCGTCTAGAAAAGATAAACAGACAGCTGGAACAGGAAATTACTCACAAACAGAAGAAACAGGTTATAAGGGAGTACATTAACTCCCTGAAACAATATTGAATTAGCAAAGATTAAACATAATGGGATTGTTCCTTGAAACATTTGGGTATGCAAAAAGACAGAGAAATCAGATTTACAACAGTTCAATTCATCCAAAAATAAGAGAACTTGTAAATTAGGCACCAAGAAACCATCATAAAAAAGAAATATTAGCGCCTTGATATCTTTTGTCTCTTTCTGCCTTTATTCGTTATCAAGTGTTTTAGTAGAATAAATAAAAGCACTATACAAAGCTGAAAAAAAAGGAGAATTTGCATGATGAATAAGACTACAACATGACACCTGATACAATTTGATAGATAGAAGATTACCGCTTCAAGAGAATTTTTCCCCCTTCACTAGTATTCAGCCTTGCAAGATGCTTCTTCTTGTCCAATACATATGCTTTGTCAGTTTTTCTCTTTGGCATTTTCTGCAATTGCGTATCTACAAGAATGCTTCAGTATGGGGAGAAGCCTAAATATACGACATATGGATTTCTTTAACCAGGAAAAACAGAAAAGCAAACATAACTGATAACTGAAATAGAATCAATTTTGCTCTTCTCAATAAGTCATCAAACATTTGAGATAAGATCCCAAATTTTTCCAAGTCACTATGGAAGTCAAAACTAAAAGTATAACAACTCAAGTGATGTACATCAAAACTCATGGTTAGTTCAGTTGCATAAATTTCAGAAATATGAAGTTCGGGAGATGGGAGATCCAGCCATTGCCATGGCTTCCTAATCAAGGAGAAGAAATTGTTGGTTGGTGAGCTGGTATGCCTGTATGTTCTCCTATTTCTTTGTGTGTGTGTGTTTTCTAGCACAAACTTGTGAAAAACCAGAAGAAGAAACAACGGACAAAAGTGAAGCAAATATGTAAACAGAATTTTCCAACTGAGAACTCTTAACTTCATAAAATAACAAACAAGATAGCTGAAGATACTAATTAAATGTGACTAGACTAAACATAAACATAAAACAAAGAATTAGTTACAAATAATTATTCCTAAAATTCATAATACAAAAACAGAAATAAACAATTCTCACAATAGTCCTTCACCCATCCAGAACAAATGATGAGCACAGCTCATTTAGAAAGCATTATGCCGGAATAAATAAAAAAGAAGATTAAATTACCGGTGATGAGAATGTGAGAGCTGCAGTGCTTGCAATAGTAGACGAATAGATCGGAGTCAGGGCCGTCCGGCGCGGCGTCCTCGCTCGAGTACGTGTGCGTCGTCCGCTTCGGCATTTGATTTGTATCGATCGATTCTACTCGAGGTTCTCTTGCTTTTCCTCCCAAGCCTCAACGCACGAAAATATTGCTTGGAATCCAGTGACCAAAAGGGAAACGAAAGATAAAAAGTCTATTTTTCAATTCACTCTAAAATACTCTCTCGGTCCCAATATATAGATTTGTTTAATTTTTCACACACGAATTAAGAAAGTTTCTTTAATGGGATTAGAAAATTAATTTTTGCCAAAATCTTTCCTAATTTACAACTATTTAATTTTCAATATGTACAACTAAATTATAATTGAAATTAATAAAGAACTTGAGGAAGAAATGAGAGTTATTCCATATTTTCAAGAAGTAGGAAATGTGCGTATTTGAATGATTTAAAGAAGTTGACATATTAAGTGAGAAAAATTTAATAATAGTATATTGAAAAATGAATACAACAAAATATTATACATTAGGAAACATACCTATATATTTGGAACAAGAGAAAAATGAAACTCGACATATATAATTGGAACGGAGGGAGTAATACCTAACCTACGTATTTCCCTTTTTTGTTAGGTGGCCGAACATGCATGTATGTATACATGTATATTCTGTTTGATTATTTCATCCCCTTTTTCTTTTTCAATTTTAACATCCACCTATTATCACACTCAAGTATGTCAATAAAAATTAACAGATTGCTTAGGTGACAAATATTTAGTAAGTTTTGAATAAAGTGCTAGGTGTTGTGACAAAACTATAGTTTTTTTTAGCACTATGCTACTTTGAATTAAATTTGTGAAAATTGGCCAAATCAATGTTTGGGTTTACATACGTCACTTGGGCGATACCTACAAGGGTCCGCATGCTTTGGGTAACTCATAAGACATGCAAAAAGTAGCCTAAAAGACTCAAGAATGTTGAAGAGTGACATTTAATTCTCATTTCTTCCGGACACATGGGCACCGTACAGCACAAAAAGTTGAGATACGGAACCATTAGCCAAGCTGTTTATAAATTATCTTCTTAGAATCAAAACCCCAAGAGCCACAAGAAAGCAGAAGCATTAGCTTTAATAATTTTATTCAACCTTTCTTAAGAAACCAAATTAAGATCCATAGCTGCTACTTGTACATAATAAATTACATAAATTGATGTGTAAAGAAAAAATTGAATGAAGAAATTAAGGACTTGTTTGGGAGCAATTAAAATTCGATTAAAATTGAAAATATAATCTTTATTGGATCTCATAGTCAACAATAACGGCTAATTTTTCAATTTTAATCTCTACCAAACACCCTCTAATTGTGTTTTAAATTGACAAATAATATAATTTCATATAGTATTATGGAATCTTACATAATGTACATAATAGATCCTCTTTTCTCTGTTGACATCATATTTTGGTTATTTAAAGAGAACAATGTTACAACTGGCCTGTCCAATCTTACAGAAATTTATTAGGAGCTGATGAAGTAACGCTCCAGAAATTAGCATACTCATCCCGTGTCCATAACACGGAGGCAAATCATGACACGGAGGCAAATTATTAAGAATTAGATTTTTGCAAACAAGGCAGCTTAAAACTTTTTGTCTAAACGACATTCAAGTACTAAATGAAAGTTCCAACAAAAGATAGAGAAACAATAATTTAATGTAACGACAATGTGATTGGTTACACTGTCAACATACAAATTGTACGAGTCTGGAAATTTCATATAGCCATAAACGGAACACAACCTAAAATGGTAATGAAAAAACTCAATCATAAACGGAACATAAAACCTACACTCCAAACATTTCGATTGCACATTCGCAACTGGTGTGAATGAATCAGTGAATTCTGCAAAACAGTTGTTACCAATCAGATAAGCAGCAACTAATAATTATTATTAGTTCACCTTGTCTAATTAGCAAGACATAATACCTAGTTTAAGATCAAAACGGCGACAAATTCGAGTAACTTACATATTTTATTGAAGGCCACAATATCACAACTCTGGACATGCTCATTTATTGGTTCTTCCATGAGACGCTCTTCGATAAGTGTATCCACAGATACCAAGTCATCCACAATGGTAAGCATAATCTGAAGCTTCTTGATACCGTATCCAACAGCTACGAGTTTAGCTGCAACAAATGTGATATGTTTTGTAAGTCTTCCTTAAAATGTATAACATGAGAAGAGAAACTCCGCATTATACAATTTCACCATGATAGTTCTTATTCTAAAAACTTAGTCCTGAAAACACATGCTGGAGACAGTCTGGGAACTATATTATGTAAACATGTTCACTTAAACAATCAAAGCCAAATTCCGAAAGTCTTGGATAGACAGCCTTAAGCTAGGTTGCAATAGCCATTAGCACCATCATTTTCCCTAAAGGAAGAGAAAAACTTACATGCTCCCCATAGCAGACCCTCCATGTGCACACTTCTAACAGCTTCTTCAAGCTTTTTCATATCAGTTTCGTCATCCCATGGTTTGACATCCATCAGTACTGATGACTTCCCACCTAAGAAAATGAGCATAATGATTTATATATGGATTTTGTTTGATAATATACGAGAATGATAAAAATGAAATAATTAGGTATGTCAGATTAAAATAGGTTATAGATGATGTGGAAACTTGAAGTAGACATGGTATAAGAAGGTGCAATTATGTTCTCTAGCACTTATAATTACAGGAGAGTGTTTGTGTATTATTTTTTTTAAGAAATCGTGTGCGCATGCATATTGCGAACTCACTCTCTTTCTTCTTTCCAGATGCCTTCACGGTTGCAGCACGTTCTTCAGCAGCCTTCTTCTCTTCCTCAGTTTCCTCACCAAACAAATCCACATCATCATCATCGTCATCCTCGGCAGCAGAGGCCTGAAATTCAAATTTTGTGCTATTTATAAGGTCAAGCATTAAAAATGATACCCACACTAATAATCAATAACACGTGGTTATTCAAAATTTAAATAGCTATACAAAACAGAGATAAAGAGATTAACTTATTCACTGCACAGAATTTCCAACACACCTAAGAATTATAATGAAAGAAATTTATATATTAATATCTTGCCTTAGTGTCTACAGCAGGAGGAGTTGCAATAGCCTCCTCAGGGACAGGAGTTGAACCCTCAACTATAACACCAGATCCTTCCGCAGAAACTCCACTACAAACCATATCATAATAAGTTAGCAAGCCAAAAACTTTAAAATACTGAAATTACAATTCAACTAAGAAAGGACTTACGAAATCCTCAATAGTGCTTCAATGTGGTTGTACCACCGTGAAACATTCACATAGTCAGATGATGGAGGCTTTGACAGAGCAGCATGCACAGTCAGATCATCCTTTGAAGCTTGGTACCTGAAACAAGGAGCAAAGAGAGAATTGAAATTGACATTCAATTCACTTGCCAGATTAGAAAGAAAAACCTCTCATTATAACAGTCGCACTGTTCTGCACTCTATAAACCCATGCTTCCATTGCCTATATTTTTATATGAGAAGTTCAACTCTACTTAACATGTTCCTCAACTCCTGTACAACCACACACTAGTTTGTGCAATTAATACTACTAATTCAGCCAATTTTCTCTCGCACTTTTCCAGGATAGTGAGTCATATTATATATATCAAAGCATAAATAGGTTATCTAAATTACATGTGAGATTTCAAATCAATTATGCAACACATAAGTTTCTTAAGTTCAGGCATGTGTCAAGAGTGCCCACGCAGTTATCATTAAGCAAAAGCATGTTGGAGAATGTTAGTTGAATAAAGCGATTGATCTGCAAAGCAACAGCAACAGAGTTTAACTAAGGTTTATCCAATGGTTCACATGGTTCAGTTTTTATTTTGATTATTCTGTAGATATAAATAGCAGAGTAAAAACAAAAGTTGAAAATCCATTTAATAAACCTCCTTTGTGACAAATTCTTCAACCCGTATTCTTTTTATAAGTTATGCAATATAAAATTAGTTCTAATAAAGCGCCTCGCACAGAATTTTAAAATAAAAATAAATCCAATAAAAACATTAAAAATACTGTAAAAAGTACAATTTACCCTGTGATGTAACTGCGAGTTAAAAGGTATTCATCAAGCTTCTTGAGGCCAGCATCTGAGCCGAGGTTGTAGAATGCGACAGCCATTTCTTAATAGTAATACTCAGATCTGAATTAATTAGATTCGATTCAGCCAAATACGCATTACAAGATTGAATTAAAAGTGCAAATCTATGAAATTTTCAAGCTGTGTGTAGAGAGAGACTCACATGACCAGTGCTGGAGGCGTAGAGATTGGAGTGAGACTTCGAATATGGAGAGTAAGATTAGGGTTTTATTGAGGCACGAGGAATTTTGGTTATTTCTAGTCGGCCCCTCGATTATCGTGATAAATGTTAATCACCCCCTACAGATTGAAGAAATGATAAACCATTTTCGTGCCCAATATAGATCACAAGCCCGTCCATCGTCGGCTGTGCTAGATTGACCCACGTAAACAAATTAGAGGAAATTACATCTAGGTCTGATTTTAAAATCTCCAATTCAAAAATCAAGTTTAGAGTTTATTTATACAAAAATCAGGTATTTCATTTTAAATATTAAATATTAATTAATTCATATCTAAATTATAATTACCAGAACCCTAAAAATCAAAAATCATTTCTCAATCTCTCGCCGCTCACGTCTCACCTCTCTCTATCGCCTCTCTCTCTCTTCTTTTTGTCGCCGTCGTCGACGTCAAAATTGGTGATCTGTGCGAGCACTGCGGGATTTGTGATCTGTGTAGAAGAAGCTGAAATTGATGGTGAAGGTTTGTGGTCTGTGCGAGATGTGTGAGATGTGCGACGGCTTGGATGCGGTGGTGGGGGTTAGATGCGGTGGTTCTGTGTGTTTTGGCGTGGTGCAGTGGTTCGTGGTGGTTGTTAGGGGTGGTGAGGTCATTTTCTGGTGGTGGTGAACCAGCTGGAAGCGACCACCAAGAAGTTTCAGCAAAACCGGCTCGAGGAAAGTAGGAAGGCTTTTGAACAGAAGTTCATGTGGCATAAACAAGATGCGAGTCATTTGAAGGATGTCTCGCTTTGGAACCAGTCATATGATAAGATTGTCGAGTTGTTGGCAAGGACTGTATCTACAGTTTTTGCAAGGATATGTATGTTGTTTGGGGAT